>JADAQZ010000079.1:0-275762 GCA_014885045.1 Fusarium sp. 'flavolapis' | reverse complement strand
CTTTTTATATACTTGTCTACTGTTGTTGATTTTTAGCAAAATTTCTTTGTCATTTTCTGGTCGACGCTCAAATTTGACAAAGACACTTACGATCCCGCCAACCCTGTCCCTATTTGCACAACTGATCTCTCCACTCCTCCTACTTTATCTATCTCTATCTACCAACTCCTCTTATACCACTACTTATAACTTTTACTTTTCTCTTTTCTTTTTTTACTTTTTCCCTTTAATATATTCCTCCCCCTAACCATTACTTAAACTCTTAACCTTAACCCTTTAATTTATTCCTTCCCCTAACTATTACTTAAACTCTTAACCCTAATCTTAAAACTTACCTTCTTACCTCTAACTCTATACCTCTTTCTTACTCTTTCTACCTTATTTACTTTCCTTTACCTTTTCTCTCTTTCTTTATATACCCTCTCTTACCTTATTCTCTTTTTATTCTTACTCTCTCTTTAACTTTATTCTACCTTATAATTCTATTTATCCTTTCCTTACCTTTACCCCTTTTATTTTTATTTCCTTTCTTTCTTTTCTTTTCTTTTCTTTTATTATACTTTTATCCTTACCCTTCTTTTTTATTATATTATACTTATTTTATTTATTTTTTATTTCTCCTCTTTACTATCTTCTCTATTTTATTTTAATCCTTATCTTTATATATATTCCTTTCTCTTTCTATTCTTCCTTTTATATTCTTACCTTTAATTTTCCCTTCTTATTTTCTATTTCCTATTTAAAACTCTATAATACTATTATATCCTTTATTCCCTTTTATTTTTATTCTTCCTTTCTTTTTATATATCTCTCTATTATTTCTATTTTATTTTATAACTATATCTTTATTATTCCTTTCTTTATATCTCTATATCTATTAAATCTCTTAATACCTTCTTAACTTTATTTTATATATCTATATCTATCTTTTTATTTCCTTTATTTATTATATCCTTTCTATTATTTTATTCCCTTTCCCTTTTTTATCTTTTACTTCTTTATCTCTTATTAATTTATATATATATATATAATCTCTCTTTTCTTTTTACTTATTTTTACTTTTAATTATTTTTTTATACTTTTTTCTATCTTTTATTAATTATATTCTTATTATTTCTTTATTCTATTTTTATTATCTCTTTACCTATCTATATTTTACTATTACTTTACTTTTTTTTTTTTTTTTCTTTTTTTAATTTTAACTATTATATATACTCTTAACCTTAACCCTTTAATATACTTCCCCCCTTAACCCTTTAATATACTTCTCCCCTTAACTCTACCTTATACTCTTAACTCTAACCCTTTAATTCACTTTTTCCTCTTAATTATTACTTAAACTTATTTTCTTAACCTTTTTAATATTCTTCCCTATTACTTATTACCTTTTTTTATATTCCTTTTATTTATTTTTTCTTATAATTTTTCTTTTTTTCTCTTTTTTTTTATTCTTTTTTATTTATTTTATACTTTTTTATTTTCTTTTTTCTTTTATATTCCTTTCTTTTCTATATTAATTTTTTTTTTCTCTTTTTTTATATATATTCCTTTTTACTTCTTATCTTATCTATATAATATCTTATTTATATAACTTCTTTACCTTTCTATACCCTATTATTACTATATATTTTTTTTCCTTATATATAATCTCTTTTAATTTCTTTTTTTAATTTATTTTATATTACTTTCTTTTATTATATTTTTACCTATACTCTCTCTCTTTTTGCCTTAATATTTTTCTCTTTCTTTACCTTCTATATTTTTCTTTTCTCTATTATTATTTTTTTCTTAACTTTTTATATCTTTTACTTTTTTTATCTCTCTTTTCTTAACTCTTATTTTTACTTTTTTATCTTACCTTAAATCTCCTATTAACCCTTTTTTTAACCCTAACCCTAATTTTATTTTTTTTTTATTTTTACTATTTAATAATCCCTAACTCTTTACTGCTATAATCCTCCTTTTATAATTATCTTGCCCTTTTACTAACTTTACTATCTCTTTTATCTTTATCTAATTCTTACTTATCTCTTTTAAAATATATATACCTTATACTATCTCTTTACTTTTTTTTTATCTCTTTTTTCCTTAACTTTCTTACTTTTAACCCTTCTATATTTAATAACTATATTTTATTTCTTTTTATTTCCTTTTTCTTTTATCTATAACTTTATATTACTATTAATTTACTTTTTATCTTTTTATTTATATTATATCTATATTTATCTCTTTTTTTATAACTCCTTATATTTACTCTTTTATTATTCTTTTATTTTTTATTTTTTTATATTTTTATTTCCTTATTTTCTTATCCTTATATACTAAATATTCTATACTTTTAAACCTATTTTCTCTTACTACTTAATATATATATAACCCTATATATTTAATTTATCTATATCCCTCTTTACTTAACTAATCTGCCTAACTACTTATATATACTACCTATTATAAATCTATTACTAATATCTACCCTATCTATTTTTATTATTCTTAATATCTTATTTACCTACTCCTTATCTATTTAAATCCTTAACCTAATATATATCCTAACTAATAACCCTCTATACTAATATTCTCTCTTATATATCTTTCTAAACTATTATCTATTATTATTTACTACTTTCTATACTTAATATATTCTTTATGGCAAACTATAACTAAAATACCCTAAAAAATCCTTAAACCTTTTCCCTTTAAATATCTACTTTTTAACTTCTTTAATACCTTCTATAAATAACTCCTATAAATCCAAACCTTTTATTAAATATATATTAATTACATACTAAATCTTATCCTCCCTCCCTTTTACTTTATATATAATATAATACCTGCTTTAATTATCTAACTTTACCTTAAAATCTACTATATTTTCTACCTCCTTTATTACCTATATTACCTACTTTACCTCTACCTACTAAATTAACCTTTTACTTCTCTTATAACCTGCCTTAACTTCTACTACTGCCTTTACTAACTTCTCTTTCTCTTTACTCTATATACTAACCTATAATATATCCCTCCTTAATGCTTATATCTCTATCTATAATATATACTCCCTATATATATTATAACGCTTTTCTTTACCTACTTAATACCCTACTTGCCTTATAAACCTATCTATCTTACAATCTAAAACCTTATATTAGCACTCCTTACCTTCTATAAACTCTATAATATCTTCCTCTTACTTATATACCTGCTTACTAACTATACCTTCCTTACTAATACTATTATCTCTACCTTAATCTCTCTCTTCTTTCCTCTTTATTTAAATCCTATACTATTCTTTTATCTATAAACTCTATACTATAATAATAGACTTACTTTTCTTTTTATTTTAACCTCTTTAGCCGCTTTTCTATATAAAATCTTATAATTAATATAGCATTTCTATATAAATTACTAACCTAATATTTAGTATATTAACTTTTAATCTTAATATATTTATTATAATAATTTAACCTAACTTCCCTTTAATACTTATTCTCTACTCTTCTATCTATCTTACTTTATTTTTTATACTTTTTGCCTTATTTTAATACCTAATATAATCTAATAATACTGCAATCTTCTTTATCTTTTTAATTATACCTCTATATATAACTACTTTTCCTTTATTATAATTTACTTCTATCTATATCTTTACTACTTTATAAACCTACTTTATAACTTTACCTTCCTCTTTCTTTTTATCTTTTTTATCCTTTACTGCTAATCTATTTTGCTTTTATTACTAATTACTGCAGTAACTTACTCCTTTTTCTTCTTTCTTAATAATCTCTACCTAATACTTAATATTCTGCTATATTATTTATTCTTAAAATAAATATATATATTTAGCTTTAAACCTTAACTATATATATAATAACCGCTTTTCTATTCTCTTTAATATTACTATTAAATAAATAACCTATAACTTAAATTCCTATAATGCTAACCTTAACTGCCTAATCTATAGCCAGAATATTTTTATTTACTTTAATACTATATAATACTTATCTATTATAACTTAATCTAACTTTTCCTATCTATATATTCTCTCTATAAATAATTAAAACCCTTTTATTATAGCTAATTCTAGCGTTATAAATACTAATAATATACCTTATTGTACTCCCTAACTCTTCTATATATATCTATTAATCCCTATTTTTTTATATTACTCCTTTATATTATTTTTTAATGCCACTAATAGCATTACTATAATTATTATACTATTTAATATATAAAATACTGGCAATATAAATATTAAACTCTTACTACTTCTAGTTAGTATTATCTATATAATTAGCCTATCTCTATATATTATACTTTAGATTATAGCTTTCTATAACCTCTAAAACTTAGCTAACTTACCTATTATCTGCTTTAACTGCCCTTTTATATTGGCCCTATATAATCGCTTAAACTGCTGCCTCTATATATCTTCTTACTCTATATTAAACTCTATCTAACCTTATTTTAATCCTATCCCTATCCTGCCACTATATTTAATACAGTCTTTAGCCTTAAACCTAAAAAATGCATACTATCTTATACTAACTATTTAAAACTTATTCTAGCTCCTTATTATCCCTATATTGCCCTATCTATATAATCTTATATATATTAACCCTATAATATATAATCTATACCCTACCTATAAATTATATATACTATTTACTAACCCTCTTTTTTCTTTATCCTCTTCTCTATCTTCTATTTCTAATAATCTAAATAACTTATCTAAAAACTAGTTTATAATTCTAATTGTAATATATTTTTATATATTAATATTTAATTACTTCCCTATAAATTATATACTATATTATTATAAAACCCTTTATATTTAATTATTTATCTACTTCTATTTTTAAAACTATTCTATAAATACTTTCTCTTCCTTATTATTATTATCTTTACTGCTATTATTAGCCACTACCTTTTTTATCTCTATATCCCCTTTTATTATTATATTACCTTTCTTTTCTTTCTTACCTTCCTGACTTATAACCTTATTAGCCTATAAAAATGCATTTCTCTGCTATCTCTCTTTTACCTTACTTTATACCTTCTGCTAAAACGGTAAAACTAACTATATATACTATATTAATAACTCTCTAAATTCTTACAGTAAATATTAATATATTACCTTTATTTTACTTAATTTTTAAAACCCTTTATAATATATTACTAATAAATATACTATTTCCTAATATATTAATATATTTTATATATTGCTATTACCTATATTAAATATCTATAACCCTAATAATTCTAATATCTATATTAATATCCCTATTAAATATAATAATCTAACCTATTTTAACCCCTAGAATTTCTTAACTGCTTGCTTATATCTTTAAATAGCGCTTATCTTATATAATTAACTGTCTTGTAATCCTTTTATTAACTATACCTTATACTTCTTTTTAGAGCTTAATAACTAATTTATAACCTAATCTTTCTCCTTATAAACCTACTATTTATTTCTATTATTACTTAAAAATAAATATTTAACCTCCTTTTATCTATAATTATCTTCTATCCTTAACTATAGTATTTTTAGTAATATTTTCTATATCCTCTTTATATTATTAACTATTATTAATTTAGCTAATATCTTTCTTACCTTTATTAATATATTATATAATATATTTAATATCTTCTCTATACTTAATTAAATCTTCCTATATATAATATTATCCTTTTGCTAATTAATTATTTTAATGCCTAGCATTATAAATCTAATCTTTATTCTATATATCTTTATATTAATAATTTAATTTATTAGTATTAAATTAGCCTTATCTCTTTTTAGTATTTATATTATAAACTGCTATACTTTATGCTAAATAATTTAAAATAACCCTATTACTTCTTTTTATGCCCTCTTTTGGCTTATAATTTACTATAATTATAATACTTTATTTTAGCATTTTAATATTAATTGATATAATATTAAATACTTAATTACCTTAATAATAGCTAAATATACTAGATAATACAATGTCGCGGCTTTTTACCTGCTGTATTTAGTAAGTCTAACAGTCATTTCCTGATATCCATTTGCCAGCAAAACTCTCGCCGCTTTAATGGCGCTGGCCCCCACACTTAGTCTCACTACCCCTGGTCATGTTACTCACAAGTACCGACCAAGTCTCTATGCTAAGCGCCCAACCTCGCTTGCTGTCTGGGCATCTAAGCGCCGGATCAATCTTAGCCTTAACTCCGCCTCTCGAAGCCCGCTTGATCAGCGCTTGACGAACATAAAAGGAGGCACCCGCCCCAGCAACTGGGAATTTCTCATCTATTCATCTTCATCTTCACTCTATCAACTTCCCTAACCCTTCTAATCTCCATCATCGCAGAGGGTCTTATTTCTCGAATACCTTATCAGGTTCCCATGATAGTGGCATGATGTTCGATTCTGATGAATACCAGCCGACAGATATGGACACAGACACCACCAATAATTCAGATATGGAATTTGACTCTGATCTCGAAGATACCAGTCCACCTAGTGTCTTTGACACTAATAAGCACCAATTGTCAGATATAGAAACAGATCTTACAAGTCAGTCAGGTGCTGAGTCTGAGTCCGAATCGTATATTTGCAACTTATCACCAGACTACTTTCTTCAGATTGAAGATGAATCCGATGACGATGACGCAGATCAAACAGCATTCTCTGCAGCTACGCTAAAACAGCTCGATGGAATCGAGCGGCGATGGAAGGCGTATGTAAAAAGACCAGACCATACTTTCAAGGCTATATGACTAATCATCTTAGCTATTGCAATTTCACCAACAGAAATGCTAAGGATTGTCTCCAGAACCTAGATTATCAGAAAACCAAAGGGTTCTTTACCTGGATTTGCATCCAGAAGACAGGTGTAGGTGGCAGAAGACTTCGAGGTTTGAAATCAGCCTCCTCCCTTAAGCAATACTGGAAATTCTTTCGGGAGGTCTACTGGAGGGAAACAAAGAAGAGGATTGATGATGTCTTGAAACGAAAGATGTCTAATGTATGAAGCCTATTCCCGAAGATTTTCAGATCACTTTCTCACTGTATAGTTTCTCTACAAGCTAACTCAGAAGCATGGGCTAACCGCCCAACGGCGTGAGAATCGGTGCATGACGATCGAGAACCTGGAGAAGCAGGCTAAGACTACAATCAGCACAACCAAAAAGAGATTCCGAATCGGCGAACATCGCATATATGCGCTACTCTTCCTCCTTCTCATTGCGCCAAGTGGCTCCAGGCCACAAGCCCTGCTCTTGTTGCGCTATGGAGACCTCGAGCTCTCTCTAGCACGAGATCCCGAAGGTGGCCCGCACCGTATTCTCATTCGCTTCAAACTCTGTTTTACTAAGACGTTCCTCGGGGAGAAAGAAATGTGAGTGGTGGCTTATTGCGTGATAGAGGCTATATCTGACTCAGCATGCGATATAGTAACACTTTGACCCTGCCTGAGACCATCTTTGATTCAAGCCTCCTTCTTAGCCCCCACACTCTTCTCCTTGGGCTCATCTTTCGTCACAAAGCTTTTGATGCGCCTACTCTCACGTCTCCTGAGCATTTGAGCAAACTTGATATCCATCCTGATGAAGATGAGCTGCCTCTGCCATTAAAGAAGTGTATGGATGAGACCTTCGTCTTCAGAGATACCGATAAAACCGCTGTCAGAGGCTTTATGTTATCTTCAAACAAACAGATCACATACGGAATGATATCTAAATGGACAAAGGATATAGGGGTATTTGCTGGATTTATATTCACAGTTATCTTGTACACTCTACGATACAACTCTGCAAACGAGTTTGATAATAGTCGTGCGTATCTTGGTATTCATTCGCCAGTCTACATATCCGCTAACCGTCATCGCAGCTAATATCAGTGACGGACTCCGAAATCTTTTGCTCCAGCATGCAAACTCAAATACCTTCAGAAAGCATTACCTTAGTCGCGTTGTTTCGGTTGACACTATGGCTGTTGTGAGGCGCACAAAGCAACAGAACGCCCTGATGCGTCAGGCCTGCAGCATCGGATACTCGGCTAGCACACGCCGACCCACACACCTCACTGCTGAACAGTCTGCTGCAGTGGATGGCGACCCTGAGATCCAGAGGCTTCTGCACCAACGACAAGAGCTTCGCAAGGTAGCCAAGGGGTCTCCCAAGGCTCGTGAAAAGATAGAAAACATCACCAAAGCTCTACAAAGTTTAAGAGTGAAACTACGACGAGAACTCAAGCAGCAGTATCGACAAGGTTGGTCGCGGAAACAGGCCGTGGTTGATATCGAGCGGCAACTGGCTGGACAAACGTTCGAAGAATCACCAGTGTCACTATCAGATGAAATTTCCTACTCTGCTCAGGAACAACACCCTGCCCAGAAACGTCTATTCGAAGCTCTAACAGCCCCTGTCACTGGCACACTCGAGGGCGAGTACCAGCGTCGAACTAATGCAGTTCTGGCCGTCATTGCCTACTGTCCGGTGCAAGAGTCGCCATTACCTCGTACCAGAAATCCAGCGATGGTTAGTAAAGACAGGAGTCCTCTTATGTTAAATACAGCAGAAAAAGAACCTCTACCGATGAACGACATCGGCACTGCAATCGCTTCTGTTTTTGTGACAAACAGGGACGAGCGAAGTCGTAGGTGCTTCCTCT
The DNA here is from genome assembly GCA_014885045.1 of Fusarium sp. 'flavolapis'. Lineage (NCBI taxonomy): Eukaryota > Fungi > Ascomycota > Sordariomycetes > Hypocreales > Nectriaceae > Fusarium > Fusarium sp. 'flavolapis'. Next base: position 267,106 of record JADAQZ010000079.1, on the reverse strand, counting down.
GCATCGGGAGGGCCACAACCCTCCAACCTTCTGACCCGGCTATCGAAGGTCTCATAAATCCCTTCTATTCCTCTGGTGATTTAAGCAAGCATTTCAAGCGACGCCACCTCTCTAATATTCAACCAAACGAAAAGCTCCATTGCCGCTTGTGTGATGAGACGCTAGACGATAAGATGCACTTGCAAAACCATGCCGAGACAGTACATGGGACTGTATCATATGGAGGTTGATCACCATCGGCTCCGCACGGAATAATTGCTGATGATCTATGTGGCGAAACCTTGTCTTTCCTCGGGGCGATCTCTTTAAGGAGTTTTACCTTGACTTTTGAGATGACCGTAGAAAATATAAAATGGCAATTTATATAGACTAGTATTAAGTAGTTTGGATCAAGTTCATCTATCCACTACTGCTTTGTGGGGTCCCAATTCCACCAACCACTTAGTTCGACTTACCTTAAACTTAGAACCTAAAGCAATCAACGAGGACTTGAGCTGAACTCGAGGCTCGGGTATTTCCATTTTCGGAACCGAGCCTCCTCACAAGGTTCGTATCACGGATGAAATGACGCAAGGAAGTCATCGTATGGTCTATCAATTCTGTAGATTGCAAGCCGAGTTACCGACTACAAAGAGGTTTTACCAAGCGGTATAGTACATATGTATCCAAATTAACAAAAGAAAGCAAACTGAGCCCATTTAGCTTCGTCCCATCAAATACAGCACCCCTCTTTGCGATCGTCCGTCTGCCAGTTTAATCATCACAAACTTATCTAATGCCTGACCATAAGCATGTGCCTCCTACCAATTTCGTCAGAGCCAGATGTAACCTCAACAAGGCTACACTATACCTTGTTGCCCTCATCCTCGCGAAGTCGATCCGGAGTTTGGGCAGCCTGGAAACGAACGCGCTTGTGTCTTTTGCAGCTTTTTGGACAGGCGGTCGACCGTTGTAGCCGGCCAGAATTCCGCAAGCTACTTCTTTGGAATAACGCTTTTGCACACCTTTCCAGTAGCCTTTGTCGCTTGGACCGATACCGATAGCAGACGCAATATGGTGCGGAAGACTTCTTGGAGCGCCCCAAGCGTCTGATGGTCTGGTGCCTTTCATAGAGCCATCGAGAGATCATCTATGCGACTCAGTGCTCTGCGATTACGATTACTAAATAAGCCATTGTTGACGACAGACAGTGGGCGTAGGATGAAACCTGCGACTCTATCGAAGAATGGGTAGGTTGGTGAGTGGTCAAAGGCCGCATGCGTCATGATGGCTTTGATTACTAATGAAAGAACGTATCGCAACCACATATTGCAGGTACGGGCTTACTCACCCGTGACGACATCTCTGCACAGAAGCTTTCGCCGAAACAATCTACAAATGGTTTACTTATGTGATTAGATCTAGGCTGTATGGGAGTAGGGCCTCTTAAATGACGCCTCGTCTTTGTCTAGGTTCTTTGGCTAATGTGTTTGTCCAAAACATCTGGCTAGATTTGGGGCTTTGCCAGTAGAAATACTTGCTCCCGTCATCTAGCACTTGCTGTATCCAGTCCTCTGTTACTGTCTTGACCTCTTCATCTTGCGCATTCAAGAAACAGAGCTTGTCTCTCCTCCAATATGTCCACACTTCGAGAGACTTAGACGCACCAGTTGATCCTGACTCTGGCACGGAGGCGGATGTGTCAGGTCCCTTCGTGTCGCGCCATCGAATTTTTGACATATGCGCTTCTGTGGCTTGAGAGCGAGGACTACGCTGGCGTTTGGAACGGCTCTGATGAGGGCTGAAGCTTGAAGTGAAGCTTGTTGTGATGCTCGTTGATGGATCAATGCCGGGCGGATCTTGTGAATCTTCACCTTCGTAGAGATAACCTAAAGGAGAAGGCGCCAGCTCGTCAGGTGATTCCTCTGCGTGCTGTACCTGAGTCACGTAGTAGGGAGGAGTAGGTGCCAGTTCATCAGCCGAGTCTTCTGTGGGCTGTATCCCGGTCGTAGAGCGATATAGACCAGCGACTGTTCGCGTTTGGGATGCTTTAGCGTTCGCGTCCCGAATGAAGTTTCCTCGGTACGTCTCAGCCAGGTCCAGGGTATTTCTGAGATCAGTGGCTCCCTCTACGAATGTGCTGCGCATGTCTGTCATACCAAATGACCTCAGCTGGCTCATGTGATACTCGGGCCGCCCTCCCTCGGTCGTCGGCGCCGTCATATGATGGCTGTATTTCTTGAGGTAACCGTCTTGATATGTAAAGCTGAACGTGTGCGGCTTGTTATCGTACTGTGGCTCATCCACGCGATAGTTTTGCAGACTGTGCATGCAGCGAGCACCGACTGCTCCATCATAGCGAACTTGTCGTGTTGCCACAGCTGCGCTGCCCTCTGGACCTTTGACTTCCAGAAAGACATTGGGCGCCATCGGTTTGTCAAGCATCGTCGACGGCATGATGTGGCCAGCCAGCTCGTTGCGTGCAGATCGAGCGAGCTGTTCAGGGTATGCGCCCCAATACATATCCGGTTGGGCAGCCACGATAGTTTGATCTGTGAGCGGGTCAAGGTTGTTGAACATCGTGTTCCTAGTGCAAAAGCGACTAGCTTGACTCGGTCCGAGGATCGTTGGGATGACGTTCGCTAGCACGTCGTTTTCGTTCTTGGCTTGGTCATTTCTTTCCTGAAAGGCCTCGAATGCACCATCAGAGAACCTGGAAGGCGAGAGTGAAGGCCTCGGGACTGCAAAAGCAGCCTTAGTCTCTTCCAAGTCTGGTTTTTGTGATTTCCAGGTCGAGTGAATGGCATGTTCGGTCAAGTGCAAATCGAAATCGCGATTGTATGCACTCGACTTCTTGGTCTTTGCCGTTGTTGTGGTCGGTAGGGTCGAGATTGGATTCGTGGACTTGGTCCTCCCACTTCGCGAGGATCGGCTCGCATTCATGTCGGCAGGATGTGGATGATCGGTTGGCGGGTGGGGATACTAGCCGCACTTGTCAGATGGGGATCTCGAAGGCTGCACCCATACCAACTTACTCCTCGAAGATCACACAAATCTGGGCCACCGTCTCTCGCAAACCAGGCCAGGTCACGAGGGTGTATATCACCAGAGACAGCTCTGGCGCTGGGACGGGTTAGAAAAGAGGGACAAGAGCGACGGGAGCGAGTCCTTCTGTCCAGTTCTTGCAAGGCTAGACGTGTGAGGCTTATCTTGGACAATCTGTCATAAAACTCGGGGGGGTAATTCCAAGACTCCCGAGCTTTACCTGCGATTTTGCTTCTTGTCTTGGCCTTCTTCGTTACAGGCTCGATATCGGCCTGCGAGGACTCGTCGGCGCGCTCTCGCTTTGGGTTTTGCTGTCTTGCCATGAGTAGCCCATTGTCCGAGGTCGTGTTAAGAGAGAGGGGAGTTGTGCGGATATGTAGGCCGCTGTGAAGGTCGTCGCGTCGTGTTGGTTGTTGATGTTTGCGCTGGCGCTGCAGGAAGTAGCATGAGAGTTGGAGGGAGTGGAGTGGAGATAAGTTTTTGGGCTGATTGGCAAGGAGTGCTCTGACCCTCATGCGGGTCGGTGAGTCTTTCCTCCGACAGCATGTCAGCCCCCACCACGGGCCGCCCCATTCGGAACAGAGCAACTAGATCCAATCAAGCGCTGTAAGGTTGTAGGCCGTAAAACTCAATCCACGACTGTCACCCTACAGTTATAAACCCCGCTACTTACGAGAACAGAGGAACAAGAATAAAATTTCTAACCCTAAGGAATTATCCTGTGGCTAGTTGACATTCAACCCTCGGTGGGCTCCATAGAAACGACGAGCTCCGCCAACTTACGTCACGCACAAGCAAGGCGACAAATGACCATAAGACAACGACACAGGTATGCAAGCAACTAATTGAGTGGCTCCAGTTCTGGTGATGAAGCTATTGCCTTTGTCACGATGATCAACTACCTGGCTCTGTGACATCAAATGTGCTGCGATAATGCATTTGTTTGCATAGTAACAATGCATACGCTAAGTGTAATATGATATCATGCTAGAGGGCTGCGCCATGATATCATGGGCTGTCCCAAAAGTTATTCCAGGGTAGAATCAAAGTCCCAGAACTGGGGCGTTGAAGCCTGGGATTGAGTAGTGTCTCTGCGTACCTACGGGTTTCGTCGCAGACATCGTTCTCGTTGACCTGTTGGGCCTCTAACCGCTTGCTCTTGCGTGATGGAACTGCATCGACCCATGCGAACTTGGCCGAGACCCTTTTCCGTTTCTTCATGCTGGAAGCACGCCGCGAACTTTGCCTCTTCTGTCCTATACTTGCCGTTGCATCATCGGAGTCGGAATCGCTGCCGGGGCCCGGTGGTAATATTATCGGGGTCAACCCACTCATTATCAATGCCTTCCATCCCCTACATATGGTCGTTAATCGAGAGCAGAATGGGCATCATCAAATAGCTTCAAGGCATCAAATGTGCCACGAAAGAGCAGGCAGACAACATCGCAGAAGGAAAGGACTGTATTTATGAGGTAATGACCGGCGGTAGATCCTCCATAACTATAAGAGCTTTGCGTTAAAGAGAGTCAGACTTGGACTCCAAAGACCAGATACATCCCATTCCCATAATGCCATGATGCCAATCAAGTACTTTCTATGACTTAAGGCCCTCAAGACCTACGGCAGTTGTCCTCGAGCTCACTGTAGCACCCTAAGGTCAGGAGGGCGGGCGATACAGCACATGCGTAGGCAAATTGAAGTGGTATAGGCGCATCGACAAGGCAGCCCTTCGAGTTGACGTCCCCTTGTCGGGGTCGCGGCGGGTTTTGAGTTTGAGTCTGAGCTACTCGTTCGTAAGCGGGAGGTGGCTCCATTGGGGGCTGGTCTTTTCCGCTTTAGCTTCTGTAGAGTCTGTAGAGGAGCAAGTCTGGGTGAAGAACATACCGGCGCTGACAGCCGAGTGTTTGGTAGGCTGTGAGGTGCTCATGATGAATGACGGCGATGCTGATAGCGTGGGGAGTAGCGGAGTGGGAGACGCTTGTGATAGGAGACCATAGGGTCAGTGCCGCCAGACGTCTCTCTTTTATATTCGACTATGGCATTCAAAACTAGCCTAGACCACATGCCTTTGTTGACTTATGCCAGAAGGCCTCGGATGCAGTATGACAAGATAAGGCGGCCTGTCACGAAGCCACGGAAGGGAGGGCACAAGAACTCAACTTCGTGTTCACGAGTAGGACAATCCAACCGCCTGGTCCACCCAAAAATGCTTACGTTGAGTCTGTTGCAGCCTTACCCTTGTCCCCGCGAGCTTCCTTGGTCCTGGTGTGCTCCCCAAAGCCCACCATGTGACGACACGATGCTTCAACCCCTCGTACCCAGCGAGACACACACCATCGACTGGACAGGGGAATGAGGGGCTGTAGGGCGCGTAATAATCTCAGACCCTGATGAACTAATAGATGGGGGTTCTTGGCAATGATTTCTTCGCTTATTCATGCCTCAACGACAGAGAGCCAGTCATCCTGATCATAACAGGACACTCACACACTCCATTGAGGCTCTAGAGTCAGCGCGCAGTCCGGAGCGTGCGTCCAACAGCCTAGACTCCTATTTGCGCCACCTGCCGCTGGCCAATAGCGCAACGCGACGACATTTGAGCTTCATGCAGGGCTCGTACACGTCGCGTACACGACTTGATTCGCATCAACATTGGAGCTCAGCTTTCTCGGGGGGCAGAAGGTGGCTGGAGGCTCTCTCGGGTTATGCCAATCATGTACCAATTGTCCTTAGGCTCCCATGTGTCTCAACCAGCCGTTGGACAGGGACATTGAGTGGTATGCTTAGCCCCTGGTGGGGTGTGCTCACGTTGGTGCGCCAAGTAATGTCCAGCTTTGTGTGATCGACACAGTGGGTGTCGATTGGCAATAGGGTAACGCCTTCTCTTGCTTGAGACAAGCCTTTTCACATTGTTTATGCTCCACCCGTACTTGGAAGCTTAGTGGAAGCGAAGTAGTCAGATTGACTAATTTGACGTGATTGCTTCATGTTATGACGGACAACAATCAGGTTGCTGCATCACGGCCACGTTGCACAATCATGGGCTGGCTATCTCAAGGAATGAAGGATACAACCACTTGTTCACTTGAGACATGTGAATTGACTTGGATGCCTAATTCTAGGCAGTTAAGGGAAGCTGGCTCTTGCTGGTCTTGGAGTCGTTCTGATGTAACGTCATGCGATCGTTTACCTGCTGGTATGCCTAGGGAGTGATACGAACGACGATCTTTGAAACTACCAATGCACGTATCGTGCATCAATGGCTGGAGAGATCCAGAAAAGTTGCCTGACAGCCATGCTTTCTTGCTGTTCCGGGCCGTCTCGGCCCATGCATGTAGTCATACGCCCTGCATGGTGTTCGACACGCGACGGGAACGAAGATTGCTACGAGAACTAAGCATAGCGATAAGCGAGGTGAGCCGCTCGCGACTTTTTTATCTGTTCTGACACTATGTGACATAAAGACTCCTTGTTCTATCTTACGTACCGAGGAATGACTGAAGTCACTCTGAACTGGCTTTTGAGCTTTATGAAAGTTGACATTGGTTCTCTCTCGTCCCGTCGTTCTGGCCGACATTCTGAATTATATGCCACGTGAACGTTGCACGCGCAACTCAGCCTCGGCCGGTACGTAAGGTCAGTGCTGCTGAAATGACAAACTGATTGTGCCTTAGGAGAAATGTCCTGCCGTGAAAAGATGCTCCAGCAAGTACGAGAAAATCTGAAACAGGAGAGAAGGATGATACCACCGAGACCTATGTCCTATGTCTTTAGAGATTTCTTTCAAGCTCTCCTTGATCTTTTTGGGAATTTCAGTAAGGAGAAAACACGACACAAAGCGAATGAGAGACAGAGACCAGGACAAGAGTACTGCCAGCGCGAGACTCGGAGTAACACGGATGAAGTAGCTGTATTCACTATCCTTTAGCGCTGGAGAATTTGTGAGGTTACTGATGGTTAGATTTTGTTGTTTCGCTCTTATACAACGTGACGGGGTTTCTATATACGTCTGAGTTGATTATTCTTGAGTTAACTTTCCAGCTCTCAAGGTATCCTTGCACCATAGAAATAGAAGTAAAATAAAGAACTACAATACGGATGGATGATTTGAGGCTAATGAAATAGAATTGCTGTTTCACGTTCGAAAGCATTTACCTGCTAGAGTCCAACAACTGTGTGATGCCCTCCCGAGGTCCTGTGTTCATTAATCCCAAACTCTCCTAAGTCGTCTGATCCATTGATCTTCGATTCGACTTTTGGTGCTATTGAATGGTACTTTCGATAAGTGAACGCGAAGGATATGAGGCAGTCGCGTGTAAAGGACAGGAAACTCACTGCATCGTCATTGGGGGGTGTTGGAAACGAGCCAAACTAAGTCGAAGTCTTCTCGCTCTTCCATCAGGGCGGCGCAGACAGTCTCATCACGGAATGCCAAGTATCGCCACCTTAGGGTATGATACACAGGTCTTTTCCCTACCTAGGAACAATCAAATTTGTATAGCGGGTGTTATTCAGGAATTCGTGACGGAACGCACGGCGTGCAGCGTCGTAGTCCATGCGGCATTGGCTCGCATCAGGACGACGCGATCGCCAGTCAACAGATATCAGGCCTCACGGTTTACAGTACACAGACAGTAGAATGGCTCAACAGATGTTGGTGGCACACCACCATGCAGTAGTATAGCTGATATGGTCTTGATGATAGGTCGATATATCACAAGACTTGATGCATGAGAATCACACGTTGCTGACAAGACGATCTTGGAGGACTCGGTAACACTCACCTCATCTGCTTCTCTTTACTGGCGGAGGACGTGGCACCAATCAGTCTGTCGTCAGACTCTCTAACAGAGTACTTTTACACTTGAGCCCAATCATCATCAGTAGGTGCTGCAGATGGAGGCGGCAAGAGCGAAGCTTTGATGCAACGTGGAATGGAGCGGCCTGCAGGCCTAAGGAACATTTCGATTGGTTCCATTTCATGTAGTCTCGCCACGTTACTTACGTATGCCGTGCTCAACTGTTGGGAAGTCACACACCACAACACCAGTATTGCTTCTAACTGGTCTAAACATAACCCTGGAGATACGGTAGTTGAATTTCAAGTAGGAGCCACCACGCCAGGTAGAATCGCCCTCGTCGACGCTACTGTAGCTTTGATACCATGATATCCATGACGTTTGTGAGAACTCGACTCCGTTGTGCTCGACTTGCATTCATTCATAACAGAACGACATGTACGAGGGGCCTGGGGTCCATTAATCATCCCACCCCCTTTACCCCTGAGGTATCTGCTATCCTTGCCATAAACTCTCCCATCGTTGCCATGTGAGCTGACGTTGTCATCTTCCTTCTGGTCATGCTGGCCACCCTACCCGTGATAGTCCTCTTTCTCTTCGCCCATTAGACAGGTTTGAACACCGCTCTCACCTTATTGTCTCCTACGGCCCTCGCATTGTTCATATGTAACTACACATAACCCAGCTCTGCCTCTTTCGTCGTTTCACATCTCTATGCATACGGTAAGGCTTGCTTTAGTCACTTGAAACAGGTTACCGTTCTTACACCATCATCTCCCTTTCGGCTACGTGTGAAGTTCCACCCCCGCTTTGCTTTTGACTTGCCTTTTATCGGGCCTTGGATTGAGCTCATTTGCAACTTGGCCTCTTGTATTGTCAAGCATCCTGATGATCACGTCTACCAGCTTCCAACAAGTCTTGATCGTCTTAGACTATGCAAAATGGATCAAGACATCGAAGTCCGACGCAATATCGATCCTCTCTTCACCACTGTATTGACGACGACTGATCCGAACCAGAGTGCTTCCAAAGAGGCGGTAGCCCAACCAACAGTCGAAAAGGGTGCCAACATAATGCCGAACTTTCTCACGTACCCACAGTTACCTACGGCTGCTGTTAACTTTAACCTTTCTTGTCAAGACGACTTCATCACCGGGCTAGATGAAGCATTCTTTCCTGGTACCGAACGCTGGATGTCAACTGTCATGCCTCCGCCAGTAAATGATCAACAACTCTCCGTCACCCTAGCAGAAAGCATCACCCTCAACCCTTGCCAGCTTATAACACCTGGAGCGACCAAGATGTGCTCGACCTCAGATTCGAAGTCTGAAATGAGCTTGCCGAGTTCGGTAATAGTCAGCCCGGTCTGCATGACTGTGACGCAAGAGCTGGTCCCAAGACTTGATAACAGGAAGCAAAGTTTTACTGAGATTCAGCCACTATCAGCAGTGGAGTCGGCATCCAAGAAACGAAAGGCGCCCGCAGGGCTCTCTACGCGTTCGCCATCTTGGAGTACGGGAGCTCAAACTCTCGACTCTACCAGCTGGAAGGCTGGAGAGTATCACCAAAGCGACGAGACCACGACGACAACAATGGCGACGAGGAAAGTACAGCCTATCAGTCGAAGCCACGGAAACACAGCCGGCAGGACAGAAAGATCACAAAAGTCTCAGTACAAACCGAATGTGAAAGAAATACAGACTTTAGCAAGACAATTTGGACGATCGGATCTGCAGTGCTGCTTTCCGGAAACGACTCGTGAGTTTAGAGTTCAATGGTATGTGTCCTCCATCCCACAGAACGTGAGGAAAGGACGCAATGAACCTGTTTTGATACAGTTTTAGTGACAAGTGCAAAGGGATGCACTGCTATAGCTGTATGAAGATAACTTGGGCTCACGCGTCAAGGCGTAGTAGTGCCAAATGCAAGCGTTGCGCTGACTCAGGAGCCCGGTTTGATCGATAGTCACGCATCCATGGCCATGTTGGAGACAATGCATAGCACGGGGACCGAGCACAACGTGGCAGCGTCTGATCCCTACCGCTTTTACTGATGCCGGGGCCAGTTCCATCTCTGACCCCGAGAAATGAGACTCAAGTCTTGTCGGTAAGTTGCCCATGAACACTCAAATCGAACCAAGATCGAACTTCAGAGCGGATGATGGAGACTGTTGCCCTGTCACTTTGACAGGCAATTCAGAAGGCTAGCTCTATATGGACACATCCAATGGTAAGCTTGCAGCCAAGACTACGGAAGCAGCCTCTGGGTCTGGCGTGACGGTCGACGTTGTGAAGGCATTCCCGAACTGGAGTGAGATACACATGGGGTTTTTGCGCAACACCACCACTCTTGGCGGCTCTCGTTCATCACTCTCTGCCGCAAAGATACCACCTGATTCATGAAGAGACCAGCTTCTATCGCGACATGGGAATCGAGTACCTCCCTCATACCACGAGACACTCTCCTGATACCATGCTTGTCGCTTATCCCCATGTACACCTACAAAGAGGCAAGATAAGCACAGGTACATAACGATCGTATAGTCCAACAGCTACGATGGCTTCAACACTTCAAATACAAATAGCGAGAATCTTCCTTCTTCCTCGTCACGCATCAGAGAGCACCACTCTAGAGAGGATGGCGACACTCATGAGCGGGCATTGCCGCAAACATCGTCGAGTATGACGACTCCCTCTCCCTTCGACTCCTATAGAGATGCAACAAGTCGCAATAATTGATATTCCGGGTAAAGACACAAGCTCCCAATAGCTCTATCTCGTGACATGACGTGGTCAGTGAGCGTGTATATAAGTAATGACTGACCCCCGAACCCAACTCATCCAACTTTGTCCTTTTGTACACCTCATCCAGACCAGCTACCGTAACTAATCTACTACGAATACAAAAGCCACGCCTCAATAACCATTCAACATACTGAGAACACGATGCAGAAGCGATGCGGGCAATGTCTGAAGCATCTCAAGCCTGGCCCAAAGCTTCGTCGCTTGGATTCAGAGTTTGTATGGCTACCTAAATATGAAGGCTTCTTCGCTGACGATATCATAGCTTCTTTGCGACTCTTGTGGAGAGTCTGAGAGTAGAAAGGGCCACCTGATGGTACGTCAGCACGGCTGGGAGGAAAGTTGCATGATATGCTTGGAAGACGAGAGTTCGATTGTCTTCTTTGCTTGTTGCACGGATGCCTCTACCACTCTCGTCGGACACACTTTCTGTCTCACATGTTCAGAAAGGGTTGGTTTACGTCGATCTGGGGTCAGCCCCCTCTTGTTCTTCCCAGAGGATCCGTTAGTATGTCCGTGTTGTAAAGGAGAAGTGATCTACGCTGTTCAAGAAGTGGTCGTGCTGGATGAGCCCGAGATCAAGGAGATTATCAGAGTCGTACTTACCAATGCCGGGCGGCAGCGAGTCAAGGTACGGCTGAGTAATTCGGAAGAAATGTGGATGAATCTCCATGATTTGCAAGAAACGGAGTGGAGGGTGAGAGCACAGATCATCTTTGAGGATGAGTATGGAGTCTGAGGAACGCCACTCTGATAGGAATTATGAGGAAGATAACTACATAGTACATCTTTTCATTCATATCGCCTCGTCTTCCCTTGGAATCAGCCTTCGTATGTAGTTCCAAGTTCATCAGTGTTTCCTCAGTCTTCGATCTGCTAATCTTGTCACCTCCGTCGATTGCTCCCATCAAAAGCCCTGAATTTGTAGGAGATACTAGCAAGTTGTTCTTTTTATGGGTAGAAGGGATTCTCGGTGGCAAATGCACTATTGCGGCTTGCATAGAGGCCACCAACTACTCTCATCCTCTGTTTGTAATACGAATTCTACATCCATAGACTGGCTAGATATGACGGCCTCTGGTTCAAAGCTGGGCCAACAATTACTAAGGCTCTTAGGAATATGTAAAAAGGGGCTTGGTCAGATGGAGATGCCTTTTTAGAGCTCATAAATGCATCTCGTGATCTCAAAGGAACGATTTCATTGGAGATACTCGCGCTCACATGGCCGACAGGTTCGTTGACTATGAAGGCTTATCACAATGGCCTCTATCAAGGGCTAACACGTATGAAGCTCGTTGAGTTATTGGTTGAACAGGGAATTGAGGTTGTGATGAGGTTGCTCTCATGCGTCTCATGATGCATAAGGCAGGGGCAGGAATGGCCAACTTCCATAGAAAAGGGACTTGGTAAGACAAAAATGGCTCGCAAGACTCCATAAATGCATCCCATGATTCCAAAGGACTGCTCTTATTGGCGCTACTGGCTATCTTGTGGCTGGCACCTTGGTCAACCGCATGCAGGCTTGTAACCATGGCCTTTCTCAAGGGCTCACATGTATTAAGTTCGTTGACTTATTGGTTGAACAGAGGGATGGGCTTGTGCAGATCTTGACCGTATACACAAGTGAGAGTCCGTCTAGACGCAGTAAAGGTTGCATCACGGTATCTTGCTTGACTCCGAAATGCCTATAACCATGGCTACGGGCATAATTATATAAGAGTAGCTGGATCCCCTTACCAGTCAGTTCTTTTCCTCCTTCTATCATCTTTCACTATACCCAAAAGCTTCTTATCATTATGTCCATTGAAGAACAACTTGTCATAATCAACCGCCATCTACGCGATATCCAAGACGCTACGGAAATCAAGGAAGAGCTTAGGATTTCAAATCCTTTCCCTTTACTGGACTTTCATGTTGATCAGCAGAAAAACCTTGTTTTTACTCCAATTACACACACTATCACCCTGGACTTCTTTGCCTTTGCTGCATACCATGGAGGGACAGACATTTTGAAGGCACTTCTGGCTCTGGCCGGCCCTAGCAAAACTTGCAATCCGCCGATCATGAGTCCTCTCTGTCTGTCACTACTCAACGGACATATCGATACAGCTAAATTTCTGCTCTCAAAGGATGCTGATCCACGTGGACTATCCTGTACAAACGGCCTGCATGCTGCTGCAAGAGCAGGATGTCCGGAAATGGTTTTACATTTTCTTGTCGACTGGAAAATCCCCGCGGACTGTACTGATGCCTACGGTGCCACGCCTGTTATGTACGCCCTTTACCTTCCGGAGCAAGAGGCTATCGAGATCATCGATATTCTCATGAGACATGGAGCATACCGAAAGATGACCTTTGGAGACAACACTAAGACATATGCGTACTACGCAGCAGCCATGAAGAAGTACGGTCTGTCGTCTTGGCTTCAAGATATGGAAAGAATGCATTCGAGTACTATGGAATATATACAGAAGCATACCCGACAGCTTCAGCTAGAGGATGCCACCGCGAAGAAACCTCAGGGGCTGCATTCAGAAGAACGAGAGGCCGGGTGGGTTGATGTTTGGTGGGCATAGATGCGGGTTCCAATGTCCAAATATTGCCATGTTACTCTCGTCTAAGCTTTCGAAGAAGCCACATTTCGCAGACTACAAGCATTAATCCTGTTCTTGTTCCTCATGTCCTGATAATACATACAGTCACTATCACCGTCGTTGAACACTCTCCGTCTTGTGCAGTATATATGTTGACTAGACTCATGAGAAGGGCAACTATCGAGTTAAGCAGCCCCGGACTAATCTTGGTCAGCTTTATGATTCCTACAGGGTAACGTGGTAAGTAACCTACATCAAGATATGGTCAGCCAGCCAAATGAACAATTCAGCAAACCATATACCTGTCTCTAATGTTTCATGCTGAGATGTTTTGTAAATCGATTACATTGAATAAAATTTCTTGTATCAAAGCATAATGGGCATTCAAACCTTCCTTGAGAGTTTCTAAAATCGATCGGAAGGGGCTGGACCCCCTGTGCCTTAATCACTTTGCGCAGCTTGTCGAGAATACGCGGCGAGAGCTCCTCCGGCCACGCAAAGAGCCCCAACTGTGCGCCAAGGGCAAAGTCTTTCAGGGTGTTCAGTGGGGGCAAGTTGGTGACCTCCGGTGCATATCTACCGACAGCGAATCCCGTCAGGCGACAGGAATCTGGCAGATTCAGCGTGCTTGGCATCTTCCGATGGCGCGAATGGCTGGGGTTTGTTGGGCGCGGCTCAGGCAGTTTGCGATTCACCGGGACTGGCAGTTTCTCTAAATTCGCTTGCATTAGAGAACGGCCATAAGAGTGAGCTGACCAAGAACTCTGTCCTATCGAGAAACTGGATTTATCTGGTCCCATGAGGTAGACATTTGGTGCTGCCAGCGGAGCTACTGGGCAGAACCTCGAACTGTCATAAGATCTCAGAACTTTATTGCTCTCAACTACAATGTTAAGCGTTAGTAGTGTGTCTTGTAATTGATGCTGGAGACTTACTCAATGGAGTGTCAGGATCACATTGTCTTTCCCTGAATGTTTGGCTGAGTGTTCGTCTCTCCAAGTAGGCCCTGACAGCCCGACGGAATGGAACATCGGACGCGCGTAGACTTTCTTCGTCCAGCACCCGTAGGTCTCCGGCCGAGACCCAGCCCGCAGCCTCATTCTCTGGGAATCTGCGACCAGTAAAATATATGGCCGGATATTTTCGTAAATGCGACGATGGCTCACCGTCCCCAAATCCACCTCGCCACTCAAGCCTCCCAGAGTTCACATTAAAAGCAACGCAATTCGGTACATTCTTAGAGAAGCCTAATGTCTCCATAGTACCTAAGATGCCAATACTGCCGGGGTCTGTAAGCGGAAGAACTACCGCGGCAAGACGCCGCTGAGATTGCTCATGGTAGGCGCTGTAAACCTCCCCTGGCTTGGGCCGAAGAGCATCTATGGAGCCATTGGTATTTGTAGAGTAACACAGCTCGGGCGTTGTACGGCAATCTATAATGTTAGATAGTTCGCTGGGCTCTGTCTGCTTATAAAGGCGCTTTCGCTCCGCATGAGGGGACGTTGAACGTGTTCTCTTCTTTGCCAATGGTCAATCAACAGTTGCAGGCTGATATACGGAACAACTTACTCTACATATGGTCTTATCCTCTCGGATGGCCTTCACCTCCTCTTCAAGGTCACTTAACCAGCCATTGTGCGTAGCAAGCAAGAGCCGTAGTTCCTGCAAGTCAGCTTTGCCATCTGAGGTAACGACAGCGAACCAAGCTTCACTAATTTTTCTGGCTAATACCAGTGCCTTCGATCTGAGAGACTCGGTATCAGGTTCAACTAAAACCATGGTTGGATGAATAAGTTGAAGAAATAATGATATGGTGATGAAGAAACTGTTGTTGTGTTTGTCTGTCTGTCAGACTTGAGGGGCAGCGGTATGTGTGCTTTATACCTGAATGTAGGCCTGCAGACACCACGGCCCAAATTTGGGCCCATGCCTACCCGGGCTCCGTGGGTCAAGATAAACACATGATCCATGGTACATGCAAGAAAGCTGTTGGTTGTAGAAGGAGGGTAACAAGGTTTATTAGTTTGACATACCCATGTCTCCATCCGGGTCTCATCCTTGTCTTCTAGCGCTTTGGCCTGCCAATAGAAAAGTCTGCACAGTACATGCTAAAGACGAGCAAATTTACACAGTAATACAGTTACCTCATCAGCTTAGATATTTCCCCTTTACCACGCGAAACCACAGTAAAACCCATCGCCTCATGAACAAATGAACAAAGCCAGTTCGTCAGCTCAGGTTTTTCTTCAAGTGCAACGAGCCGCTAACGCACAGATCATGTCCCTTGCAAAGGACGGCACCTCTGTAATTAGCTCATGCCAACCATCTAAAAGACATACATCCTCAACCACGCATGCAGCAAATTGTGCTAGAACATGACAAAGCCCTTCTTCTTCCGCAATGCAACTGCCGTAAGCATAACGAATCAGATCTCCAAAAATAGGCACAAAGGTTTGCTCTGACATGACCCAGTACACCAACTCCCAGATCAGATTCTCGTACGCCAA
This sequence comes from Fusarium sp. 'flavolapis', assembly GCA_014885045.1. NCBI lineage: Eukaryota > Fungi > Ascomycota > Sordariomycetes > Hypocreales > Nectriaceae > Fusarium > Fusarium sp. 'flavolapis'. Next base: position 251,381 of record JADAQZ010000079.1, on the reverse strand, counting down.
TTCCGTGAGGGGACCATTAGCTTGTTCTCGAGCTGTTTTCCACACCCTCACCTGGTAGATTATTGAAGCTGTTGAGTTTGTGCTTGTCGTTTCAGCGTCTTGCCTCAAGCTGAATGCAGGGAGATGCTTGTGGATGAAGTTGATGATGTTTTTCTGCTTTTCTGTGCTCTGTCTCGACCTCTGTAAGTCACAGTGATACTTTCCAGATTGTCTCAAGCCCTCATCTCTCAGGCTGTCATCGATCACAGCCGTTGCGTAGGATGCGAAGGAAAAATGAAGCTTAGTTGGGGAGTGCTCCAATGGAGCGGTCAGCTGTGGCGAAGGCCGTCGAGATGATCCAAAGGGAGCAGCATCATCGTCTCTTTCTGAGCCTGGCTCGACTGCAGGATATGTCCAGTGACTTGGCACAGAGATTGAAGACATTGTCAGTGTGTTTGGTGATGTCGAGCTTCTCAGTGGACTTTCAATGCCATCTCCTGTATCCTCTTCCTTCAACCTTTCATAGACCTCTTCGTCATCAACTTGTCGAGATAGCTCCTGTTCGATTTCTGCCATCGTTGCTTCTCGTATACCAGACGGGCGGCCACAGTTGACAGCCCATACTGCGCTGTGTGTCAGGCGAGCACAGATGCGAATAGCCCAAGTTACATCCTTTAGAATGCTGGTTACCACAGGTTTCAAGCTCGCACTGTCTTTTCTCCAAAGATCTCGTCTATTGTGTGGTCAGTAACAGATCTTCAAAGAGCATATTGACATACACGATCGGGTCGGCAGCCTCTGAATACATCAAGGTAAGAAGAGGGGATGGGCCTGCTAAGTACTCCCAGGCCCTGCTGACTCGTCGGCGTTCCAAAATCTGGTTCCTAGAGACGTTTGAGTTCTTGCCGTCTACCTGAGCCATCATATAGGTGTCAATAGCGACAGATACACTGCCCCGGCGTGGGTGACGGCGAACCTGATTTCGCTTCCTCTCGGATCTCAGGATAGCCTCAAGCGTTGTGAAGACTCTCCTTAATTGCACATACGCGAGTCTTCGTAGTAGATACGTGGCTTCTTTTCCAAGGATGATTTTATCTACTGCTCTGAAAGCGGCAATAATACAGGGGTCGGAACTGGTGACTGCACTTGTGAATGTAGTCTCACCAAGTAATGTGAACCAGTCTGTAATTGTCTCTACACAATTTGCGGTGAATGATTGTTTTGGGTTAGGTCCAAGTAACTGCTGGCTCAGTTTTGTTGCACGGGTTATATTTTGCATGTTGATACTAGTTCTTCCTGGCGGTTTGGATTTGGGGGAATGGACGGGTCTGGGCTACTTAGTTTGAATCTTCGTCAAGGGGAACAAAACTTACCTGGTATCCTCATAGCAGTCCACTCGCGCAATAGAACGAGACTGTTGTCCTGGATATGGCGAACTACTTTGATTCGTCAAGGGTGCTTGCTCAGGAACAGGTTTGAAACTTGACTGGTCGAGAAATATCTCTGAGTTATCATTGTAGCCATTGCGTTGTGTCGAGTCAGAGATCATCGTCATCTCCAAAGGCACAAATGGTACATGGGCGTGTTTCTTATTGGTTTCCGTTGATTGAAACATGTTGAATAGCTGGTTGCTTTATCCTACAGATCCAACTCTGGTTGCATGGATATGCCGATTTCTTTGAAAAGATGTCTCGCCAAGTCGAGAGGGGGTTTATATGTACTTTTACGGAATGATCTTTTTTACTATTATGTCGACATAAGCCTTTCAAATCCGTCTTCTGTATCCCCAGTCCCAAAAACTGATTTCTCCACAACGGGGCGCGTATGAAACTAAAACCAGGGAACGGGAAAGGGAAACGGGAAACAGAAAGTCAGATCGTGGGTTGCGCCATAGCCGCCGGCTAAAAGTGGAGCAGCTAACTAAAGGCCTTGCGGCTAGTCAGAGAGACGTGAATGCAAAAGCAATGTCATTAAACGTAGGGAATAGACGTCCGGTAGCCAGTAAAAATTCATAATTGGGGGCTGCCAATGCGGTGTAGTATAAAATATAAATAGGCTGTTAACTCTTGCGTGCTAAAGCAAGCTTAAGCACAACTGCGTATTCTAGGAACCTCATTTCCTCGACACTAGGATAACCTTAAAGAGCCATCAGTGCCAAAAGTTTCAATCTTTAAGCAAGTTCAATGGACTTTCTGATTCACGTGGCTGTGAATTGGCTCATTCTGATATCGTTGAGCCTTGAGCACGCTTTTTGAAGCTGGGTCTTCCTTCTCCTTAGACAGTAACTCTATTGCTCCTGTCTTAACTTTCTGAGAAAGCATAACTCGTAAACGATGAGCATCAATGCAGTGATCGTCCCCCAGACTCCAATGATTGAGACTGTTACTACCGCTGTTATTGACCATTCTCCATTTTGCGCAGTGTATATATTGACCACACTCATGAGAAGAGCAACTACCGAGTTCAGCAATCCAGGGCTGTATGCTTATTAGCGCTTTTAGGCGGCTTATAGAAGGTAGTTCAAGACTCACACGAAGATTCGATCTACCAGCCATACATAGTTTCCCTTACATTTCCATGAGACCCAACCAATGCCTGCACTTCCAATAGAGCAACATAGAATTCCAACAGCCAGAAGGGGTGTGTTGTGTATGAAATACTGGGCGTTTCTACCAGCTTGAGACTCGCTGAGCAGCTTCATGCGGCTCAAAGATGTGAAAGCTCCCGGGAATACGACAAACCCAGCGAGGAGCAGCCAATTCGAAGCTGCAGCGATGAATCGTAGCGCAAATGGACACTCATGAGCTGCAAGAACCATATCGCTATACGATACCTTTCGCAGTACTCGAGAAGGACCGCGGATTGGTTTGGGAGAGACCATAGCTGTTCGGCTTTCTTTAGTGCAGATGCCGTGTATCCAGGTATGCTTTTTGTGAATCGATATAGCAGTTAAAATTTAGGGGCAGTGAGGTCTTCAAGTAGAAGAACTTTTACTTACCGAGACTTTACCTTCAAAACTCAAAACCGTTTACCGTAAAATGCAAACATAAATCAGAATACCTTTAATAGTTACATACGCACGCAGTGCGAGATTTAAGATGTAAAAGCATTTGGAAAACACAAAAGATATAAGCGCTCGGCTAGCGAGCATTTTTTACCCGCGTAACTACGCCCACACTCGCTCTCCTACATTTCGTTACTACGTTTACTTGATCAGTACCCCAGGAAACAGTTTCCCCGATCCAATGTAGAGGGTTACGCCTACCTACCCAGACACAGTTGATCAGCAGTTTCTTTTGCGTTGATCTCTTAGCCACGTTGGGCTTTGGCATGTTGCTTCCATAGTACCAAACTTGAGACAGGAACTTCGTAGTTCATACTTCACTACTCAAGGTCGAGTCACCATCGGTGGTCTGGAAACGAATATTAGAGTAGATGGAGGAAGGCACACAGCAGGCGGGTCCACTTCCTACATTGTGCCCCGGGATGGCGGATGGGAAGGGGTCGCGCTGGTCACGCAAGGTAGACTCAATGGAGGCAAAGGGTTGCTAAGCAACTGCTCCAGCCGTAGGAGGGAGGTTGACTGACACAGCGTGCAAAACTTATTTATCGATCTATCAGTTTTGCTGTTTATCCTTTTTTTTTTTTTTTATCTTTCTTTTTTTTATCCTTTTTCATCTTTTTTTTTATCTTTTTTTTCTTTCTCTTTCTCTTCCTTTCTCCCTTTCTACTGTATAATTTATACCTATCTACTCCGCTTTTTCAGCCTCTACTCTATTCTGCTGTCCCTTTGCTAGGCAAGTTTCATAGGAGGGCAGTGAGCAAGCTTCGTAGTAAGGCGGCAAGCTTACACTAACTGTACCTGTTGCCAATGACCTGTGCTCTCTGAAGCAACACGAGCACCATAGATCCTTCTCCGATTCATGCAACATATCCCACCATATACAAGCAGTAACCCCCATCAATTTCTTTTTCGATTTATCCTGAGGCAAAGGCACTTGTCGCACCTTTTTCAGGAAACCTTGTATGTCATCGCAAGGGCAGCCTTCTTTGTGGACACCGGCGTCTATCCCACGAAGAAATGCAAGGATGTCTTCAGGTGCAAGTACCTTGCGGTCTTGGAAGGCAACCGGGTTGCCCTGGATATCCAGTATGCCCTCTCTCCTCCACAGCCACCCATGTGCGAGGAGCGAGATCAGCAGCCTTCGCCGAGCATGATGTAGGTTTTGCTGCCTTTCTGAATTGTTTTGCGATGAGAAGAGGTTGGCCATAAATATAGAAATGTTTTTTATGTTCATTTTGAGAGAATCCTTCTTTACCTCTCTAAATGAGAAAGCGCCTTCCTTGTTGATGAAGATTGTAGGCGCATTGATCCAAGGAACTGATTGGAGACTTTCAATTGACTTCAGTTCTTGTAAAACTGCATCTGTTATGTCTTGAGGTTCGAGGTAGATAGGAGCACAGAATGTCTTCCTTTGTAAAGATATCATTTTGTAATTGTAGGTAGAAGAAATGTGACAAGTATGAAAGATAGTTGAAAAAAGCTAGAAAGGCAAGAGGGTAAGAGGGTAAGAGGAGCATTTATTATTACTGCATGTAGATCTAGACTGTAATCTTAAAACCGTTTTACACTATGTTGCATCTGGAGGCAGAGACAGGAAACAGAAAACTGATATTTGAATCACGAACAAGCGTGAGTATGTACATCAAAGCGCTTAGATCTGGGCAGTTAGGGGTCGCAGATGTTGAATTAGCGCCACTGGGCATTTCGCCATCTGTCCAGCTGCTATCCAGTGACACTCAATTACCCAGCGACACCTAACCATACCACGCTTGAACCAAACCACACTCGAATCAGAAATCACAGTCAAACTAAACAGGGACGGTCTAGAAGACCATACGTGATTGAAGAAACTCATCTAAGAAAGCTACTTAACAAGGGAGCAGAAATGGAACAAGGATTTATACATAGTAAAAACTGCATGCAATTGAAGCATTCAGCAGAACCGAAACCTAAGCAGCGCTAGAATGCTAAAACATCTAGAAGCACTAAAACCGCCAGCAGCACTAAAACCGCCAGCAGCACTAAACCCGCCAGCAGCACTAAACCCGCCAGCAGCACTAAACCCGCCAGCAGCACTAAACCCGCCAGCAGCACTAAACCCGCCAGCAGCACTAAACCCGCCAGCAGCACTAAAACCGCCAGCAGCATGTAAAGGACCCTTGGTGACTGGGAAGTACAGCTATAAAGCCTGTCTGATCCGCGTGGCTGTAACCTGTGCCATATCAAAGTTTCGATCAAGCATGACTGCCGACTGCACTGTATCAGCCAGAAAAGTACAGCAACTTGCAAGTTTGCTTGGACATTCTTCAAAGACCTTCGCCGCAGCCATTTTTAAGATTACGCGGCTTCTTTTCCGGGAGTCATTTCTTGAAGATAGTTAGTGTAATCATTGTTCTGTGAGAAAGGGTGCTGCTCGTACATGACTGACTCAGATGCCTGCGAGTAAACCATAGTAAAAAGCGGGGATGGTCCCGAGAGATCTCTCCAAATTCCCCCAGCTCGCTTACGTTCTTTCAGCTCACGCCTCAGATTATCGGGTTGCAGATGACTTTGTTGAGCGCCCATATATATGTCGATGGCAATGCTTGCGTCGCCACAACCCTGCTTACCGACGATTTTTCCAGACTCTCTTTCAGATTTGATAAGAGCTTCAAGCCAAGTAAACAGTCGCATCAACTGGACGTAAGCTAGCCGTCGTAGCAGATACGTTCCTTGTGTTCCACAGATGACATTATCAACAGCTTTGAATGCAGTGAGTATGCTAGGGTGTGAACTGTTGATGAAACTCGGCAGTGCAGTCTTGCGCAGGAGTGAAATCCAATCCGGTATGGTCTTCTCGCAATTAACCGCAAAGGAATCCAATGGCTCACACCCAATGAGTCTGTGGTATATGGAAGTTACACGTCTTAACTTCCTCTTAGCGATTTTTTTAACTTCCCTTTTGGACAGTTCAGATAGCTGCCTCTTTTGATGATGGGTTAGAACATGTCGCTTCACGGCCGCGCCTGTCGACATCTCAAGCTGTTTTTTGGGCTTGCGACGTGACAATTTATTGACACCATCCCTCCTGGTCTTGACATGCTTTAGCTTCTTGTTGCCCCTGGAAGGCAAACCAAAAGCATTGTGTTCAAACGTCGTCTTCACCGGCGTCCATGCTACCGTATCTTGATTGTCGATCGGCTCAGCGATCGAGAATGCATTGTCCTCGCGCCTCATCAAGACAGGCTCAGTGTTGAGGTCCATGGTACCCCCGATCTTCGGTAGGCCGTTCTGGGTAGGTTCGCTGTCAATGTCCATGGCGACCCAGCCATCTATTTCGAAAGACTCGTCGTCGATATCCATGGGTTCGGCTATTTCGCCAGGTCCATAACTTGATGCGTGCGTATATAACTAGTGTCATCTTCGATGCCAAAGATCCCATAATGGGGTTGCATATATATGTGTAATAATAAGCTAACGATCTTCTCGAAACCGGTATCAACGCTTCCTGAAATTTGTTTTTCTGGAACCTGTTTCTATAAACCTGTTTTCATGATCATTGTTTTCTAGACGCGGTTTCATGGGTTCATATGTAGTCTATAGACATGTATCCTACAACCAAAACGGTTAACGGTTAACGGTCTTCAGTTTGCACCTTTAACTGTTTCAAGCTTTCGTATAGTTTTAACTTTGGCACTTGGGAGTAAACCCAACTACATTTGTTTTCTCCCTGGCCGTCTGCAGCCCGGTTCGGCTACACTTCTTGAACCAGGATACAGGTAACTGGATATGCACTTGGACAATGATTCTTCGATATGACTTAAGCTAAGCGCTCGTCCAGCAAGCGTCTACACAAGAATCTACATCCACGGTCCTCTCACATAGTTTGTTTCCCTGGTTACCCGATATCCGTTTCGTGAATCAGCTTCCCGAAGCCAGAATACGGAGGCGGGCCTCTACGCAGCCAAATACAGGTTACATTCAGTATTCTTAGAACTTCAGTCTATCTTCCTTTTGGCTACGTCGAGGTGTCCAAAAACGACTATGTGATAAGTTCTGCTGCTTTAATGCTGCGCCAACAAATGTTCTGTGAAAATACTCAGATGTTCAAACTGTTTGGTATCATGACACAAAGGGCAGCAAAGCAAGCCCTCGCTATCAAGAAAGTCTCTAGGAAGTGGCTTGACGCCCTTAACTTTGGACATTTCTGAGAGTTTGTAAAGAACGCGTTGTGAAGGCTCTGTAAGCTCTGGCCACTTAAATAGACCAAAACGAGTTCCAGGAACCCCCTTGAACGTGCTTTGAAAACTAGGCAGTGACTCAGTTTTCAACTTTGGCTTGTTGCTGTCGACATAGGGCAGGCCATAGCAGCCTGGCGTCTCTACCGGGCATGGTGAGCACATCGGGCTAGCATCACCAACACCGCCATTTGAGTATGTCCGACGAGGCACTGTAGGATTGGTAGTTGATGCTGGTACCAAAGGCTTGTCGAAAATATGGTGGTCTCCGGAGCCTTTTGTTCCTGGCGAGACTGCACATAGGAAGGAACGAGATCGTGTTGCCCGGAACTGCTGACGGCTGTTGGCCCTCGCCCCAGGGAAGTGGGTTTTTGTTGACTCATTCTTCGCGGGATTATTCCAGCCGCCCGGCCGTTGGCCATCATGGTCGACAGGCTGTTTGTCTACAAAATCAAAGGTGAGTTTGAGTACGGCCTATTGCAAGGTTGTCACATACCAGGAGATGTAGGTCCAATCCAGCTCGTGTGAGTGCGGGATGCTGTTCGTCTTTCCAAAAAGCTTCGCACAAAAGCATAATATGGAATGCTCGAGGGATTCGCGCATGATACATCGAAAGCCCGAAGCTGATCAGCCCTCACCCATCCCATGGCGCGACTGTCTGGGAATCTTATGCTTGCAAAATATGCCACAGGAAACATTTGGATACAGGTGAACGGTCTGCCATTTTCACCCCCAGTTCGCCATTCAAATCGTTGTGTCTTGGCGTTGAATGAGATTGACGTAGGCATGCGTTTTAAAAGACCAAGACTCTCGATAGTTCCCGGGATACCAACATCACGTAGATTGGTGTGAGGAAGAACAAGCGCTACCAGCCAGCACCAAGATTGTGTATGATACACCAGGTATAGTTCTCCAGCAGCGGGCTGCATGATATGGTCGATACGTTTCCTCTGGGGATACGCCATCGCGACGAGCCCTCGGAACACTTCATCACGACAGTCTTGCCTCTTCAATGGGGGCGCGGTTGGCTTGAAGTGTTCACTCGCAGGCTGTTGCCAACCGCTGCGCTGTTTATGACTGGCACCGGGCGAAGGGGAACGTTTTCGTTTCTGTCACCTAATCAACACGAGATCTTTGCCTTCCTGGACACCATATACGTACAATCTTGACATGAATGGCGGCATCCTCAACTATAAGCCTCTGTTGTGTCTCAAGGTCGCACAAGATATCATCGTAGTTGGCCATCGCAACTCGCAGTTTCGACAGACTGGTCATATCGGGCCATGAAAGGAACGCGATCCATCCGTCTTTGATCCGAGTTACAACGCAGAACATCTTGTCTCGTAATGCTACGAGCTCTGATCCATAGATTATCGTCTCTGTTGACAACGCGTCGATGGTTATAGAGAGTCTCAAGACTTGAGGAGCCCTTGCACCTGAGATTGCTAGGAGGAAATCCTGATGTTCTGCTATTAGCGCTCGAAGGATAGGCAGATCAACGCAGTCAATCTGACTATGGATATATGACCAGATCTCCAGGACCTGGGCTGCCGTGTTAATGGCCAAGCGGTCAAGCATGTTGAAATGATGTAAAGGAGAAGATAATCAGTAGAAGGGACTGCTGAATGTTGGCCAAGAAGATGGATGGGGAAGGGCGAGAATAAATAGCTATGGACAGGACTTTCGATAGCTTCGTTCTCGTGGCCCAGCGCAGCCGGTTCAGAATGCAACTCCGAACCAGTTCTCTTGCTTTCTTGTCAACTTCAGTCACCATGAGAAAAGGAAAGCACCCCAAGGTTTCTATTTTTAAAAACTGAATGCAACCATACTGAATGTGATGAGCCACCCTTTCACATGACCGTTTCTTCCAGCGGGTTTGCTTATTGTGTTGGTGATAAGAAGTTACAGCTGCAGCTGCAGCCATTAAAGTTTCTTAGCGCCAACGGCCAAAGCAAACTCTATACATACAGTGCGATTAATCTAATTTTACACTCGACAACAGAACAGACACACCAGCCGTCTACTACTTCGACCTCAGACTTATGCGTTATATTCATTTACATAGATCATTCCTTAAACGTGAATGCCCCTGGCATTCTCGACAGGTGTCAACCCATATATTCTAGAGACCAGAGGACATTTTCGGAGCAAGACATTCTGGGCTGTACTGAAGAGGAACGGGATAGTTTTTCTCCTGGTGTTATCTCAGTACTCTCAACTGTCACCACACCATGCCTCACTCACCAGACGATCAGCCGTAGGCGGCCAAGAATCGGAAGATTCAGAGCTGTACACATGGTAACGGCTTGATGTTTCCATCACCAGATAGACTCGGGCGCCGAGTTTTCGAAGCTCTTCACACTTTCGAATAAGCGTCAGCCGACGCTTTGCGATTAAGCCTCGACGCATCTGCTGAGCCGTGGGCCGGCGTCTGGTGGGGGCAGGAAGCTTTGTGTGTCTATCAGAATAGTTAGGACCAAGACAAAAAGATTATCAAGAGGATATGCTAACTGAGTATCGGTGCTCATACTTGTCGTAGACTAATATGTTATTACCTTTGGAGATTCTTGAGGTTGTCTTGGTTGGTTTTCCTTCTTATACCTATTCATCACTGACTGGAATTGTATGAGGGTGAAATAGCCGCTCGTTCTATGCTTCCAGCTTCCTGTTTCCCGTTTCCTGTTTACCGTAGTATAAGGCGCTTACTCCAAGCAGCCTTTACTGGTAATGACGGACTACATTTACCAGTAAATACGCTTTGAAATCTTTACTGGTAAGCCCCGTCACGGTTGTCTGGTAAATATCACTCCTGTTTATTGGTAGATGGCCGATGATATCCTGACGTGATGCCCCTCTTGTTGGTTGTCACTTTACTGTGCACTTTTACTTTTCTCAATCCTTCAACTGTAGTCGATTTTGCGTCTCTTCGAGGTGCATTATCGAAAAGACTGCGGTTGTTCAGGTCGTCAAGTAACGTTACTCGTTCGTTGGAAGTCGAATCAAACCATATATGGCTGGGGTCTCATCTGATTAACTGGTGCCACCGCTAGCAGTGGCGTTGGTGGCATCCATTACGCCCGGAAGGCAAGAAACTTTCTGTCTCAGTGATAAGTTATCAGGACAGGCACGTGACTTTGTCGGGTGGACTTTCGTGAGCCGGTTTTAAGCATGTAGAGTCACATTTTATCTTTACCAGCCACAAGCATGCGGAAATATTTCCCGTCATAGAAACGTAAAAAATGATTCACCAATTCATGTTATAAAATTCTTCGTTGCAAAACTCGTTCTAGTTGCACGTAACGAAGCAGAAAGGAACTCTGAATGAATACAGACTACTCTAATGAACCCTAACAAGACAGGATCAGGGCATTCGACTACCAGAGTCAAATAAGACCGAAAACAAATCCAAAACAAACATTATGAACCCTATAACGATTCCCCAGACTAACTTCACTTCCTCCAAGATTTAGGCTTGATGCGATTTATGACGTCGCTTGTCATCGGAATGGTTTGTCCAGCCTTGAGCATGTGGTCGTGCAGCACCTCCATTGCTGCTGACTTCCAGCATTGGACAAGGAGGCCTTTAGACCATAACACGAAATCTCGGTCATCCACATAGTGTGGAATACCATAGCCTTGGTAATGCCATTTGTCGCCCCAAGGCATGCACAACACCAGATTGAGCTCGAATTTCTCATAGGAACAGTTCTCCATCTGGCTTTTGTGTGTTGCTGTGGATAGGGTGATGTTGGCACCTTCCTTGACATATCTTGAGAAGGCTTGGGGATAAACAGCGCCAGCGTTGATATAGTAGCCTCGGGATAACTTTGGGTACTCTTCATTCAAGCTTGGCAATGCAATGGCCAACCAAGTCTTCCGGACTGGGTGGCGTCCTAGAATATCTGCAATAACATCTTTGTCATTTTCAGGGTCTTTGAGTTCCATCCGGTTAGCTTCGGGTAATCCTCTACCGTGAAACTGCGCTCTCCAATCGCGACGTTCCTTCGAGTCATATTCGATGCCACCGCCCTTAGGGCCGTCATCACCCTTGGGGCCGTCATCGCCCTTGGGGCCGTCATCGCCCTTGGGGCCGTCATCACCCTTGGGGCCGTCATCACCCTTGGGGCCGCCATCACCCTTGGGGCCGTCATCACCCTTGGGGCCGTCATCACCCTTGGGGCCGTCATTATCCCCGTCAGACTTCTCGTCAGGATACTGCGCTCTGAGTGTTTTCAGGCGGCTGAATGCCGTCTTCATGCGAGCGTTTATGAGATTGCGATCATCTTCGTCTTCGCTCCAAGTGATATCCTCCCACATGAGGGGATTATTAAGAAATGAGGTAATCATTTCATCCCCAACTTCACTTATTCCATGTTGCTCAATAGCATGGTCCGCATAGAACCAAAACTGAAGAACATCCCTCTCTGGATAAGAACTCTTGAATTGCAAACCAGAGCTGATGAGAATGTTTTCCCTATCAGCTTCAGGTAATTTCCATAAGTTGGGGAGGAGATCCGGAGTCTTGGCATGTCGCAGGAACTCTAGCTCAGCTTTAGGTAGCTTTTCGGCCTCTACTCTCGGTCGCTTTTTGCGCCACTCGTCATTTGGGCTCGGGTCACGTTGAGCCTTTGGCGGAAATGGCAGTTTGGACTCGCTTTGCATTCTGCCCTCAGCCATGACTTCTTCATACGAAACATCGTGCCTTTCCAAGAGAGAAATCATCTCATCTCGAGAAGTTTTCGAATCGAAGTGAATGTTTCTACGAGCCAAATGTTCGTGGAGTTCATACTTGACTCGCGCATCTGGCCATTTCTTCTCAGACATCGTGGGGTTGGAGGCAGAACAGAGGTAATGTATGAAAAAGATATTATGGCGGTGGATAAAGAATATCAGTTGTCCTTTCTTTCTTTTCCATAGAACCTTCCTTGAATTTATATGTGCTTTTGAGTACGAAAGCTGATTCTTGTAGCTGATTCCTGTAGATGACACCTGGAATCCCGCTGAGGGTATTCGTTTACAGTATCCTGTTACCTGTAACAGAAGCCTGTTAGCTGCATATCATCATAGAGTTATTTCCCTATCTATTTTCACCTCGAAAAGGACTTCAGTCCGGTCTCTTTATTCTTCTGCAACATTATATGTAGTCTTTTACGCAAATAACCTGCTCTATCTACCTTCTACACATTATAGAGTCATGAACCCACCTCAGCAGGCCAGTGAATCGCAGATGCCTCAGCGCCCACCAACGCCGCACCCATTTGTTGGGTCTGAATGCACCACGTCTGATCAACCGATAGATCCTCGTTGCATGGCATTCCCTTATCTCGACGTCAGCAATATTCAATTGATCCATCTTGTACGCCAGAGACGCAAAGAGCAAAAGCTCCGCCGTTTGGTGACTGGGAATTTCCAAGACAGACTTCACCGGTCAATCATTGAAGAACAAAGACAAGCCAACAACGGAAACTCGAGATCACTACCACAGCCACAAGGAGAGCTAGTGCGAGGCATGGAAAGTCTGCAAATGAAGTGATGGTGGACACCGATGTTTCAAGGAAGTTTAGTCATATGAGGGAGAGGAGTCTAGTGCGGTTTGCCCTGTAATTATTCATAAATCAGAATACCAAAGTCAATTGCGAGAATGCATCGCAAGGTCATTACAGCATAGACTCCTTGAACACCACTGTATTTGTAAATCTGAACTACATACAGAATTCACAGTACAAGACAATAGGACTACTTCTCAAACCACGGGGATGGGGGTTCTTTTCTCTTCGTTCTCTTCGACGTGCGCAATTCTGACGAAGAAGCATCATCCAGAGAGAGGGGACGCTTTCGTGAAGGCCCTGAAGCCGACCCCGCACTGAAGATTTTACTGTTCAGCGGGGGTGCCTTTGCGCTAGCCTTGCCACTGTTCGCCCAGGGTTCGGGCGTACTAGTTGCCTTGACATCGTCCCAGATGAGCTCAGGCAGTGGCTCAATTTTAGGGGTGCCTCCCATGGAAGGCCAATTCAAATTGAGAGATTCCACGTCCGGCAAAGATGACGTAGAACGCAAATCGGGCGACCGAACAGCTGGTGGCTCTTGCTCAGACTTTCCAGAGACAATATTGGCAGCTAGCTCCCAGTTCGGCTCCATGGCAGAATGGGTTTTAAATCGCAAGGCCTTGCCTTCATCTGTCTTTTCGATGTAGAAAGCCACGCGCACGCCTAATTTAGTGAGCTCCATGGCTTTCCGCATCATGCCTTCAGCGCGAGTTGTGATGCTCCGTTCAATATCTTTCGGAAGCTTGCGCTTAGAGCTGTTCATGGCTCAAGCTACGCGATTGAGCAGAAAAAGGAAAAATTGAGCGTAGTTTGTGATGACTGTTGACAGGATGTAACGACAGTAGTTAATGGCCAAGATATGCTAGAAATGAATGTGTGGGTTTGTAGTAATGGGAAGTTACAGGCGTAGTTAGAGGACAGAAGAGGGTAGAGGCTGGGGCATTTAAAGACCTGACGGAGGACAAAGCTGGTGAAGGGGTGCACCATCTCCCCTGATACTATTTTAGGTAGGCGCTGAAGATACCTAAACGGTTTCCAGTTTTCTTCCATCAACAGGCGCGCGGTTATGGGCTGATTCAGATTGTTCTTCTTTGCCAAATGGTACATAACATCCTATATTCCGGATTGGGTCGTGAAGGGAGATAGGACAAAAGAAGGTATTCACAGGATGATGGACTTTCCTTCGCTCTACCTCGAAGTCTTTTGCGGGGCGCTAGCGCTGCCACCGGCCTTCTTCTTTGCTCGTTTTGTATACAGGGGAATTGAGCCGCACATTCGTGTGATAATTGCCTACTTTATATACTACAAGTTGACATTCCGGCGCAAGTGTCTTCAGATTTCAGGCCTGAGTTTGTCAGTGCTTGTCATCTATATCGTCGCGAATGCCCTCTTCCTAGGAATTGGCAGCAAAGGCGAAGCGGACCTGGAAAAGAGGGCTGCGACCATTGCTGCCATGAACTTCATGCTCGTTTTCCTGGGTGGCAAGACGAATCCCCTAGCTGACTTGATTCGCTTCCCGCTCTCCTCTTACTATCTTGCCCACCGCTGTATTGCAGTGATCGCTACAGCTGAGGTTGTCTTGCATTCTGGTCTGATCCTGTACCATCGTCCAGTCTTTGACGAATTCGCAAAATCCGGGACCATAGTGAGTTTACCTCCTGTCAAGTAGTGGCCGTTCGTTCCTTTGCTGACAGGCGTCACCGGCCGCTGGCGGGCTCTTGCTCACGATTGTCGTGTCCCTATGGCTTCGTCGATTCCTTGGGAGGTTTTTTGGGCTGTTGCATCTGCTGGGCGCAGTGGGTGTGTTAGGTGGACTCGTTTGGCACGTCGCCCCACGTGGGCCCACCCCTGCTGGAATTCCAGTCTTTGTGGCCTGCGGCTTACTGGGCTCGACGCACCTTTACAGGCTTGTCCGCATGTTTCTTTTCAGCCATACCCGAGCGACTGTCGCGAAACGGTGGGATAAGGAAGACGTCGTACAGCTGAAGTTAACCACAGACAAGCCCGTCAAAATTTTTCCTGGCTGCTACTTTTATGTCTTCTTTAACGGTCCCCTCCCCTTCTACGATCTATTTCACGGTTACGCGATGACGCCCTTCTGGGGCCGACCGAAACAGTTCCTTAATGGAGAGGTCTCAGATCCTACCTTCCTGATCACCCGTACAGGGCATCACGCCAAGTCTCTCGGCTGCGTCTCATCTGGCGACAGCCTTCGCCTGGATGGCCCTTACGGCCGAGATCTGAAGTTGTATAGATTCGAGACCGTGGTGCTCACAGCCAAGGGCGTAGGCATCGTTGGAGTTCTCCCTTTCGCGCTTCAATTGGCTGGTCGTAGACGAAGGGACGATGAGGCTCGAAGTCGGCATGCTCGCCTCCGGGATTCAAGCGAGCCGGTCTTTGCTGACTTCAGTCGGAACGTTGACGTCATTTGGTGGCTGGAACATGACTATCAGGATCAGTGGGTTGCTGATCAGCTCAGATCCCTTCAAGAGCTAGACTCACAAGTACGTGTCCTTCCTTTCTAGCTCACGTGGGAATTTCTCATGCATATTCTCTAGAATCTCCTGGTAGTCTGGTGTATATACCCCGACAGTAAAAAGGCGAGCAACTCGTTTGAGAAGAACAAGTATTGGAGTACGCGATCCAATTTTGGCTTCGATTCCTTTTCAAGGGAGCTACGGCAAGAAACCCGATACCCTGGCGAGACCATCGTCGTCGGTAGGTCAAGCATTCGGATAAAGTGATTATGTGTAAGTGCTGATCAAGTTTATTATGATAGCGTCTGGTGATGCCAAATTTGTGGACCAGATCCGGCACATTGTTTTGCAAAATATAACGTCAAAGCGGAGCATTCAATTTGCCAATGTGAATTTCGTCGCCCCACCAGGGTCGCCCATCCACCCCTCAGACAATCGCTCAGAGTCACAGGTTGCTCTGGTAAACTCAACTAAGAAGAACCAGCCTGGAGATTCAGACGTTACGGGTATTGAGATGGATATCGTTGATCAAAGTGTACGAAGGATTACGCATATTGTCTAGGTTGAGATACACCTATCTTATTTGTTTTCGTTTCTCGAGAGGGCCGGGGAGGAAGAGGGTATTTACTTATTGTGTTGTCTTCTATGTGTGTGATTATCGCGAGTATTCAACTTCTGTCTTTCTCGCTGCTAGTCTTCTTTTGTCTCTACACCATCTCTCTTTATATTCATATCAACAACTCTTCGTTTCGTACGCGAAACTGCAATCAGAGAATACAAAGCAATAGTGACATAAAACCCTGGATAGATATCAATCTAGAAAAAGTTCCAACTCCCGTCCCATGACGCAAACCGGCCTAATTCCTCGCTGAGCTCATCAATTTCCTCCGTGATTGTTGTGCCTACATCTTTGGTCGTATCAATGCCACAGTGATCGCTCCTTCCAAAGACACAATCTAGACCTTGATCATGACTCAACTCTCGGAGTACATAAGGGCAATGGCTGACATTATGTTTGCCCATCAGATCATCATCGATCGCCACGTGGAGCTCCGAATCTGGACTCCAAACCTCTATGTCCAAACGTTTGACGAACGCCTCGCCCCGACGGCAACGAGACAGCGACGATGACGTTACGAGGCTCTCGACATTGGGCTCAAGCTCTGTACCCCAGAAAATGACTCGTGTGCCCCTTGCGTGCAGATCTGTCATTAAACTGATGAGTGTGGCGCTAGGTGGCAGCCGGCAAAGCAGCCGGGTTTGCGCGTGTTCGGGAGTTGAATAGAAGTGTGGAGTGAAGACAAGTTCAATGTAAAACAATGAGGCAATCATGCGGCTCGCGGCAAGCTTCAGGGGTGGGCTATCGCAATTGGCTCCCATATAGCGCACAACGACATCGTTATGCTGTCGACGCAGAAAGCCACGAACCCCCACATCCCTTTCAATTGTTTGCGATGCTCGATGGCTATCCAAGACAAAGACAACGAATAGTCCATTCATACCAATCGTCTTAGCCATCTTCCACGTGAGCCTCTTACCAAATGACACGAGAAATTTTTTGGAATCAATGATTTTTGGGTTACGGAGATTCTTCACATGGTATTTGCAGTCTGATAGTGCCCAATCTTCCAAGAATGCGGTCTGCACAAAGAATAGCCCTACTCTGTTTAGCACGCCTTGTTCTTTCACGTGAGGAGATACGCCTTCTTACCTATTCCCGAGCCCACCACCAGATCAAACTGCTCCCGCAAAGAGATACCTAGCCCCGTGATGGACCGTAGCTCCTTTAGGAACTTGAGCATCTCCCATTTGTCCTGGGAAGTTCCCCCTAGCTCAAGCATCCTCAGCCCAGCAGTGGGTGGCCGCAAGAGAACTAGTTCACCGTGAGGTTGGCCACACAGGGGGCAATGGTCGACAAGGATCTCTGAAGAGTTAGCTAGTAGTAGTGCTCCGCTTATTATGACACAAGTGTCACAAAAGCGATGATCGCAACGCAGGCAATTGAATGCTGGTCGTGACAGACACAGCAGGCAAATAAAATTATTGGTCCATGACCGCCAAGCAGATTGAAATTGGCCAAGCAAACGAGAATGTGCGCGAGCCGATGAACCGTCTTTTCTTGCCATAGCCAATTCGATAAACTTCTCTCGAACTTGGCCTTTCAGCCCTGCTTGTCTAGTGTCCTCCTCCACTTGAGAAAGAATGGTGTTATACCACTTTTCGAACGTCAATGGCGGGGGGAAGACTTTATGAGTTGTCAGAACATGCCAAGACCGTTAGTTCAGGGCAGGTGGAGAAAGCTACCTACAGTGGGCGCTTGGTGGATGGGCATCCAGGTCCAGGGCGGAAGCGATAATCGTAACCTGGTCAAGGTCCGAATCGTTGGTCACCCGTATAAGACAAGAAATGCCTTCCGCTAGATGGTCTGGAATTGGGTTCGGCAGACGAACCGCGTCATGGAATTCGATTTGCTGACCACAGCTCTGGCCGAACTGGCTCACTGCAGTCTGGAGGAGAGTTTTCGTATGCTCCCCGCTGAAAGCGAATCCTGCGCTCTCTCGAACCCCAAACGATTCTTCAACTTGAACGAGAAATTCTGAGGACAATTTCCAGGTCGGAACTAGATAAACACTTTCGAATGCATGCTCATGATCCAGACGAATCGGCGCGCTGATTCCTGAAGTAGACGTAGAAGCAGCTGGGTCACGGCCTGTGAGTCGTGCGCGCAGGCGAACTTCAAAAGTCTCAATCTTCGACCGATGACGCCAGTGAAAGACAACTATGACTCTTGGCGGGGACAGCAGCGGTTTGAGCCTTGCTCTCCGGGTCCAACATACAAGCAGCTCAATCACCGGCTCCAAGCCTCCAAGATCGTCCGCAAATAGCAGAACAACAGAGGCGAAAGGAAAGAGCAATTGCCAGTACATGTCAAGAGCGAACTGCGATATTCTCTGTGGGGGACTGTTGGGTGTAACGGCGCAGTGGAGTGTGTGGCGTGTCTGGTGTCCCATAGGGGCTGCCCGTTCGCAGATGCCGAGTGTGGATTGGTTGTGCAGCTCACAGTCGATAAGCAGCGTAGCAAGCTGAACGGGGCGAAGGAAAATCCCGTTACCCGGTATATGTGCGTCGAGCTCAAGGGTTCGATAGAAATGCCGCTTTTCAGCGCCTCCAATGGCGAGAACCAGTCTTGGATGGAAGGCCTGACCATCAAAGATTTTGTATGCTATATGGTGCTCAACAAGGATGGGTCGAAGCTCTCCCCGAGCTCCGAATTGGAGGTCGATCCAGGTAGGAACTGCCATTGTACAGCAGCTTGGCTAGCGCCTGACCCAGGCGCGGTGAAGGGGGGCTGGTGAAGAAAAAGGCCAGTATTTGTGCTGGACGATGAAGGCATAACCATCCCCCTCAATCCTGATTCCTGTTCTCTGTTTACCGTGGTTATGCGCCCAACATGTCCCTCCACGCCCAAAAAAAGATTGTGCCCCTGGAGATAATGCAAGCTAAGCGCCATGATAACTATAGACCTTCTGAAATGACTTGGTAATCAAGCTGTGGCATGCAATATGTATATCCATATGTTTTTCATTCCGATGGAACGTCCAGCAAGACGATGAAGGCAGGACATACAATGGAGTTAGTCGGTATCGTCCGGTGTCCGGTCGATTCGATATTCTCTTACGGCATAGGCCGACAGATCAACCAAGATGCCGTGAATCGTATGTGGAAATATTTCGAAAAAACGGAACGCAGGCCCCTCGACGAACGCAACCACCTACAAGGGATCGTCACGCCCGAGGACTTGAGAGTTATTCTTTCACTTCTCGGTGTTACAGAACGGGCTCTGAAGTTTACCTTACAAGAAAAAAAATATCCTCTTCTCTCAGGTCATCGCATAGCCTGTCTCGATGGAAAGCACAGACTGAGCGCTTTGACCCAGAATCGGCCACTGTCATGGTGGGTGGTAAGGTTGTACTGTGTTCAGGGTAGCTGGCTACAGTTTCCCACCCAGTTGTCCACATCCTGGGAAAGCCGGCAGGTCCTCCAGGATCAAGTCGAATACACCTCGCACGAGATACCTTATTCGGATGCCGAAATTTATCGGCTTGTCCGTAAGTACATGAAAAGCAAGGACAAGTTGAGAGAGAAGGAGTGCCGGGCGCGTTTGACGCCTTGCAAACATGTCAGCCTGAAAGGCTTGCTGAAGAACCTGCCGCTTGTACACGACCTCGATGCTTTGGAACGATTTCCAGGCGTGACTGGTGGTCTCAAGTTGGGAAACATCCACAAGCACCTGGCCCTGCATATTGATGAGGAGATTTGCCATTATCTACGCCATATACTCTCTGTGTGGAAGGACATCACTGGCGACAACCCTCAGGTCAATGCCGCTGTAGATTTGGAGACTGTTCAATGTCTCCAATTTCGGGCACCGTCAACTAGCGAGATTGATAGGCTTGCTATAAAACGCATGTTTACTGACGGAACTCTTTTCCGCGAGCTGAAAGACCTGGACCTGAGAGATTTCGTTCGAGACAAAGTGCTCTCGGTACAGGTCATCATTCCGAGCCTCGAGACGTTCCACGAAAATATGAAGTACATTTCTTTGGGTGCCAAGTTTTTGAGGGGACACTTCATGGTACCTCTTGAGGATAATAAGCAGGACACTCCGACATTATATCAGAGTCTGGGGGACGACTGGTCTGATCCAGGTACTTATTACGTCGAAGTCGCCAACTCAAGGCTTCAGTTGGTTACAGGGAGGCCCACCAAATACGGTGCTTACAAACATCTGTTTATTGCTGCGTTAAGGCACTTTGCGCGGCTCACGGCAAATAGCCCGCGACAAGATGTCAGAGGGGAGACCATGCCTTCATTTCCTGAAAGATCACGCATCCAATACCTCGCGCAGCTCGCACATAGCCGCGGATTTAATAACACAAAGATCACGGACACTCTCAACAGTGCAACCGAATACACTTTCTTGCCTGATTATGTTCCGCGAACAGGAATCCCGGCTGACTGGCGTGGGGGGGTCCCGTTCACTAAGAATTACATAAACCTCCAATCAGTAGCTTTCCCTCCTCAATTGGACGGTCCTGTCAGTCGAGGACGGAAACCTAGCACGCTATTCGTCATGCAGGACATTATTGATGCATTTTTTGACAAAACCAGCGACTTGAGCAATCTAGGTGGTGAACAGTGTCCTGTGGTACCCACCCTACAGCACCTGCTTGGCGAAGATCAGAGCCTATCCGATAACGAGGACCTCTACTCTGCTACAGACCGGGAGGAAGGTGGGATGCCCGAGACGGGTCGGGACGCGCCAACAGGCGCGATAGACAACGAGGACAAAATTAAGCAAAAATCCATGGTGAACGTTCTGCGACCGAGATCGAGCCGCATAGTGAAAGAACGGCGAAAGAGTCGCGCAGGTGAGGACGCAGATCAGTCAATTTCGATCGATGAGGATACGATATTTCGACGGATGCGCCGTTCTCCACGCTTCTTCTCGGAAGATCATGGAGCGCAGCCGCATGAAGATGGTGACGGCCAGGACTTGGAAGATGGTATTGAGCGTGACACGCATGAGGAGCTACGCACGCTACGAGAACCTGGGGCTGCCAGACGTGACCCACCAGCAGCTTCAACGCTGTCATCACGGCCTGCTAGCTCGCCTGAGCTTGTACTGCGGGGTTTCTCGCCTGCAAAAGCACCTGCAGACACGTCTATTCTCAGCGGGGCTTTCAGTAAGTATAGTACAGAAACCTCGCTGGCAGGCCCTAGCACATTGCGAGAACCTCAGCTAGCAAGACCACCACAGAGGCCCACAAGTTCATATGACGAAAGTCCGTTTGACCAATTCGCCAGTCGCAATCCGTTTCGTCCTTCCGCCAGCAAGCCATTTGAGGAACATGGAATTGTGGAAGAGGCTGATGAAACAGATTTCTCAACAACGGGCCATGTCTCTGAAATGTTCCCATCAAGAATCAAGACTCGTACCGGCAGATTTTCCACACCATCTTTGTCAAATCCTGACCCTCTGAGGCTTCTAGAGAGGTACCAGCCAATCGAAGAACAGGGAACCATAATGAACCCCGAGTCCGCACATCCGGCCACGAGTGCGGAAGCTTGGACTTCAAGGCAAAATGTCGCAACGAACACCGCGGTGGAAGCAGAAAAAGGCGTTTTAGCGACAGATGTGGTCGAAGGAGGGGCATCCACAAGTATAACCGAGGTCCTTAGCGCACACCACCACTTCACGAGAAGGAGCCCGATGAGCCCTTCACGAAGGGACACTACGGCAGGGCTGTCACCAAATTCTCAGAGGAGGAAGGTTGGTTCCCATGTTCGACAACCGTCATTTAGATGGAAACCAGCGACAAACTCGCCCTTGCCAGCCTGGCCCCCGACGAATAGGCCAGAAAGGGTTGAGAAGCCTAGGGGGAAAAGAAAACAAGGTTCCCTCCGGACTTTTGGCACTGGGTGGCCGTGGACGGGCTTATTTTCGAGTTCTCTGACTCCAGCCGGGATGACAAGTCCGTCAGCTCTGGCAAGTGTGGAAGACACGACGAAGATGGAAGGTGCTTCTGCGTCAAAGCCTGAAGGCATGTCAAATTCCCCGAAATTTGAACCGGTCCCGCCAATCCGAAGGATGAGGCCACAAAGGCGTCCTCAAATGCGTCAACAGTACCAAGGGACGATGAGGTTGGACCAACCGCCTCGCACCCGAACCTCGTACTTATCCCAAACTTCTGGATCCCAATACTCTCAGGACTCTCGGCTTGTCCGGCATTCTCGAGATTCATTACCTTCTCAGTATTCAAGGAACTCAGATCATTACTCCCAACAAAGAGATTACGATTCTCAATACTCAGAAGTGGGCCCACCACCCTCGAAACGACTGCGAATCACTGATCGGCAAGCCCTATGATGACAAAAAGGGAAATAATTAGCGTGTGGGATTTTTTTGGTGTGGATAAATCGTATGCTGTAGCCTACACTAAGAGCTGGAGTCGCCAATGAGAGACCGTACCAGTCAGTTGGTAACCAATGTTATTGGTTCAGCTTCTTATCATAATCCAGTTCAATTAATCATACATGAACTACCTTAACCCCTGCTTTGCCCCACCTACGCCTACCCGCATGATGGCTGCATCACATGGGTGCCATCTCAACTTGAGTGATCCGCGCTTCTGCCAATTTGATTTCCTCATCTTCCAAGTGGCTTGCAAACCGGTTGAAGAACTTCTCCATCCCTTTCGTAATTGCACCCAATGAATTCGCTACGTCCTCTTCGAAGCCGGACGATTTCGTCTCTACCGTTCTAGTTAGATCAGCGAGAGACGCTTGCAGTCCGTCAAGGATTCGTTCTAGGCGCTCGAGTCGCGCACGCAGCTCAGAGCTATCCAGTCAGTACCTTGCTTCTAGTATACTGGGTCCACGTGTTACCTTTGAGCACTGGTATCGGCCTGATCTGATTTCAGGACAATGTTCAGGTTGCAGGGTTGAATGTGACCAGTAGCCATGGGTGAGACACTGGGCGGGATGGACGGAAGCAAATTGGAGTAGGAGTGATCATTGGTCTGGTCTGATTGAAACTGCTCATGCGAGGAGGATTCCCTCTGATGATTGGTGTCAAAGAGGTGACTCCAGTCGTCAGGGCAGTTGGATGGTTGGGTGTTGTAGTAGTTGTTGCTGAGGGCGGGATCTGGTTTCTGAGGAACTTGTGTCCACGTATAAGTCCCCGCAGGCCCAGGCGCCCTGTTCCATTGGCTCTGGTTCTCAAACATGACAGCTTGATGTCTTGAATTTGCACGACAGATGGACCTAATGATTTGGGCGCTCTGATCTTTTATCATCGTCGAGCTCTCTCTATTTTAGGATGGAGCTGAGCATCAGGGCGCCAAGGATGAATGCACCTTTTGTGTAAGCGCTGCTGTTAGCGCCCATGGACTTGATGTATTCCGTTTCGGGATTGTATTTACGGTTTGCTTGAAACAGTTTCTGTATGTGATCAAGTCTTAAAAGGTGTCTGTGTCTATCCTGACTTCGTCATGAGACTACCTTCGATCATTGCTCTCCTAAAATGAAGAACTTCATTCTCCTCAATCAGCTCATGCTGCTGGTTCATTATGCAGCCAGTCTTGCGGATCATTCGTCAATGTGTCTTCTGAACCCCGTTGGGCTGGAGGCGGGACTTTCCTTGATTTCGGCAAGGTAGGGCGTGCGTCCTGGTCAACTACTACCTCGGCGACTTACATTCTAGGATCACCGACACACATGCAGGGCCTTGTTCTGTTTCCCTCCATTTCGAGAATTCGAGCTTTTTGCCTATCACCTACACCTTCCAGCCGCCCACTTGCGTTGGTGCAGGGTTGGTAAACTTTGTTGTTCCTCTTGAGTCCCCATCAGGCGAGGCATACATCACATTGTAAGTCATTAGTGATCCCCACGGAATCCAGAATTCATCATACTTGCAGTCAATGCGCCGGTGAAACACTATCATGTGCCCGTGCCTTGATCACTGGTGGCCATTCAGATGTAGATCTTGCCATCCCCTCCCTGGCCGTCGTCTGCGAGGCGACCAATTTGGACAAAAGCGTGACAAACATTGTACCAACTACAGCGTCATTTCCATTGGCAACACCAGACCCTCACTCAGGCATATCCTTTACAACCGCCGTAACTAAGTATATCACTGATAACTTGATTGGATCGAAGCCTGTCACCACCTTGACCATAACGATTACCGATGAGGTGATTCGCAACCAGGAGTCAGCAACCCACACACACGATATGCATTTCGCAACTGGTCACATCGTTACGAACACGCCAACCACGCAAGCCGTCACGAAAACGTCTACTCAAACTCACACGAAGACTCAAAAGAATGTCACGATTGGTACGATTGGTTCTATCGGTACTATCAGCCCCCGGGCAACACAGAGTAAGCTGTAGTTTGTGCACCCTGCATCTTCATATTCACTCACACCATCTCAGTCAACTCGAAGCTTAATTTAGCTGTCGTCACAAGCACTGCCAATACTATTGGTAGTTCTCTCCTTGGTGTACACTTGCTCGTCATCGTTTACTGGTTGTTCTAGTCGCTCTTTTTTATTCAGTCAGGATAGATGCCTGACAGCAATCTCAAGGTCACTCGTTTATTCGATATTGTTTTCAAGAATGTGGTTATTTGTCGTCTAGAGCTGCGCTCACAATACATTCATTTTTGCTTCAGGCAACATACCCCTCATGCTTCTCATTCATGTCCGTCACGGTGCATTGCCTTCGGTGTTGCGGGACTGAAAGGCACTCTGATGCGATCCTAGAGCTTATGTTACTAACTTTCCAGATATTGCTCACAAGGGCGGGCCCAACTTTTCTCATCAAAACTTCCATCTTTGTATCCAGCTCATCGAGCCTTCGTTTCAGGTCGTCTATTAGCTTTCTGGTGGTATCGTCGCGATTTACATTGCGATTTATGACTGACTGACTGTGTGAGAAAAGGATCGTCGGAACAGGCAGCATATTCAAGGGTTTGAAAGTTCAAGGCGTGTAGAGAAACAGAAGGCAGAGTTCACCGGAGACGGAGCATTCAATTTATGTATTTTATTCGCACTAAGTATAGCCGCACTGTTTTCGAGTGCATCCCTCCGGTTCGTTTTGGAACTACATTGCACCACTGTTATCAGACTGGCTGGGAGACTCCGAACTCTCCCATGGTGCTGCAGGAGGAAGTGGAGTGCTCGGGGCAGCTGGTTCCTTCTCAGAAGTTTTCAGAATCTAGATGCCATCAGTATTACTTTTAGTGTCTATTTCTTGCGCGCCTTACCTGGCTGTTCACACTATCCAGAAGACTGAGATTGTCAGAGATAAGGTATGAAATCTCCTCAGTCATCTCAAATGTCCTTGCTTGTATGTTTTTCAAGTGGCCTTCGAGTTGACGAAGTGAGCCCAACATGGTGTAGAGGCTATCTTGGTAGGATCGCATCAGAGTTTCGTGAGACATTCTGAACAGTGCTCTCTGTTTGTTCAGGATTGGAAGATATTGGGAGACTGCCATGAGCTCTTTATGCCGCGTACAAGAACTCATGCTCCACACATCCATTACTAAAAGGTTGCTATCAAGTGATTTCCATTGGTTTCTTCATTCACTGCTAGTATGTGACGAAGGCTGCATCAAAGCGCTTGGGTAAGTCGGAATGGTGTTCATGAAGCGATGCGACCCAAAGGACAAGCCGCCGTTTCCTTTCTGTGTATTTAAGAGAGCAAGGTGGCAAAAGCAAGCGATTCATTCTTGTTTTCGTTCGCCACCACCTGCCCATAATGGATTCCAGTACGTCTGAGGGGAGTGTTCCTCTTACCCCCGTGTCCTCCTCTGCTCGTCCACGCGGAATGATCGACCAACGTTGGAAGCGACCTTTGGTCGTGGTCTTCCAAGAGCAGCAACCCGCTCCAGGGCAAGCAGGTTTTGATACCCAAGGTGCTGCTTCCTTTATCGAAGAGATCAAAGATTCAGTCAAAGCCTTGACCATCGCCATTCAAGCATTGGAGTTGAGAGTTCAGAAAGTTGAGGACAGTCAGTAATCTCCATCAGCGGTACTAAAGCTAGTATTGACAAGACACAGTACATTGTGCATGCAAAACTCAAGAAGAATATGGCGGGTAAAGATTTCATGTACATATACTATTATGGATATCGAGTACCATTTCCTAACCGAATTTATCATCAAGTCTTGCAATCAAGCAACCGCAAACGCCGACATAATGACTTGTATCTTTCGGCTGTGATATTGCACCTAAATTAGCATGTCGTTCGTACCTGGAGTGGCTGGCCACTTACAGTTGGCCTCGTGCACCGTCAACCATAGCTCTTCCACCAAGTCATCGTGATCAATCCAATTGATTTTCCCCTCCTGGTAAGCTTTATCAAGGAGTTTAAATAATCTCTTGCATCTGAATTTCAAGAGTTTTCTTCTGAACAATGCTTCTGAAACATTCCACATGGATGTCATAACAACATGGAGACTCTCAAGCGTGTCTGGCATTGGTGAACATGCGATGTAAGTATGACCGCGACAGGAAGAAAATATTGTAGGCCATACCTCTATCTATATACAACAATTTCCTCTAGCCTCTACTGCATTCCGAAACCTGCTTTCTGAATCCATGGGCGGCTATTTGTCAATGCGGCTGATGGTAAGCCGAGCCTAGAATATCTCCCTCCACAGAGCTACGGCAATACTTCCGAATCCATGATCTTCTGGGTCTCAGGGCTATCATCAGACTCTGCCAGCCTTCCAATCCGATAGCACTCTAGAAGCCGCTTCATATCTACCAACATCTGCTTAAGGACACCAGGTGTTTTGGGGGTGCCGTAGGCCATGGTGTAAGACACTAAGAGCTGGAGCAACAGCAGACCCAAACCTAAAAGAACACAAAAGAGAACAGCCATGGCCTGGCAATGCTTCGCGAGATACATTTGATCCCTAGATTCAAAATGAAACCACCATATTCTCATGAAAAGCTCCAAACGTAAATCCAGCACGGTCAACACCATAGAATTCAGGAGAAAGATGACTGCTGTGCAGGTACGAAACCGATGCGACAGGCTTCCCCGAAGGCTATAGTAGGGCATAGACCCCCATATAACGATGAGCGAATAACCAGCATTGAAAACCAGGGTGATAAAAGTTTCGCGCGACTGAAGCGTGCTGCCGTCAGAACTGTTGATGGCAGGCGAAAGGTGTTGTTGCGTGAACCAGGCGAAGTAGATAAATGAAGAAGGAATGCCAAAGAAGACAGCTAGCAATCCAGCGATCTCAAACAAGAAGAGGACGCAAGTAATGCTATAATCACCGATGGTAAGGCTATTCTGGATAAAGGACATGGTCAAGGAGGTTTGGGGGCTTCAAGATAAAGGGACTGTATGGGCAGTGGGAGGCGATTGGAACGTAAGGATACAAGAGAGGTTTATCACTGAAGCTTTCTTATTCCTTTTAACCAATCCCATTTGTGAGTCTCGCCTTGGTATACTATTTCTAGAACATTAATCCAGGGAAGCGCCGAGTTTGAAGGTGGTGTGGTGAATGTTTGCCAACCGCTGAAGCAAGCGCCTAAACAGAAAACAGTTTGCAGAAAACACTAAATAGCACGATATATTTGCTTAAAATCAGCAACATAGCTTTAGAATCGAAATCCAGAGCAAACGTTCAAAATCACGTCTTATTTGTTGATATCATGTCGTCTACATCCTGCAGCACCAGCTCCTCCTCAAACGAGTCCTTGGTCGGCGATATTCCCATTGTCTGTTACCACAGCTCGGAAGAAATTCATGGATCAACGGATGACCTTGTCCATGCGGTTCTTGCCGGAAATGTCCCTCGGGTTCGTCATCTCTCGGAGATGGGATTCGTCGTATCAGTGGCCGACTCGTGGGTAGTCTACCAAGCATGCCTTCAAGGAATCAGAATGATGTATGCTCTGAACATGAATCCAAGATCCAAATTGAACCGAGTTATGCCCTGGCAAATGGGAGACCGTGTTTTTCACTTCCTCTTGCGCACACCTTCGGATCGATTCTTAGGGTCCAAAGTGCTAGCCATCGTCTATCTTATCCAGCACGGAGCCCATGTTCTTGAGAAAGATCGGCTTGGAAACACCGCTCTCCACATTCTCGCAGAGGTACCAACTCAAGACGATACAGATGGCTTTGGTATCGTCAAGGCTCTACTGGACAAAGATGACGGCAATTTTGTCTCCGAGAGCACACGAGAGGCATGCATTTCCCACATCGACAATCGAAACACACCCCTAGAAGCTGGCGAAGGAAGTACGGCCTTGATGAACGCCGTGACACACGGCCACGTAGAATGTGCCCGAGTTCTTTTGGAGCATGGGGCTAATCCTCATCTCATCGGGCCTTTGTACCAGCCGCCCTTGTATCATGCCGTTATTCGAGATTTCCCGGAAGTGGCTAGTGTTCTTTTGATATTTGGGGCTGTGGTGACCAAGGAGATTGAGGAGGAAATCCGATCCAGCGAAATGGCCGAGATAATTCAAGGGTACAAAGAGAACCAAGCATACAGTGATAGCTCGGAGATCTCAGGAGAGTAGACAGCTACTTGTTAGCGGGTATCGTCTAGCGAAGGGCATTACGCCTCTTCTTGTTTTCCAAACCCAGATGTGCTATCCCTGTTATCCCAAATTTGTTATCCCTGATGTGCAGCTTTGACCTTTGGTGGGAAAATCTACTTTATCATAGGCTAGCTAGTAACTACACAGCTCAATGTACGGAATAAAATTTTGAGAACATCAACCCTGCCATGAGAGATGCCTGTAAAGTCTTGTGACACCTCAACGGGCTGTGCATTAACTTCAGCCTTATTTCCAACTTGCCTACAGCCTTGATGTCGTTCTTCAGCTTTTTATCCGTTTCTTGTTTTTGAAAGCTGCTTCCAGTTCAGGAACCTTTGTTTGTTTCCCGTTTCGCGTGTCTGGTTTCAGTTTAGGGGTTGCTGTAAAAGTTCAACGGAGACTCTCAGAACCGCTGAGCAGTATTCTTACGGCTCAATGGCTATATACAGCAGCTAAAAGTCGTGTTCATCACCTGTAGAGCAGACGCTGGTTACTCAAAGACATCATGGATGCTATCCCTCTAGAACTCGTGACCGAAATTGCCCGCAATCTAGACACTACCTCAGATATAAGCCACTTGCGGCAAGTGAGCCGAGCTTTCGCATACGCCGCATCTCCTGTCCTGTTCCATCGTGTTCAAGTCATGAACACGGTGGAATGTTTGAACCAATGTTACGAATTCCAAAAGCGGTCCCCAGCCTCAGCGTCTTTCGTCAGACATTTAACCCTTCATCATGCCATCTGGCCACAGCTCAGATCTCTTGATGAATGGAGCACCCACCCACAGACTCTCAGTCCTATGCATGTATCTGAGCACGAAAAGATGCATGCTTACTTCGCCTACAGGCAGTTCATTGATCAAGAGGCCAGCCGCACCTTTGATATTGACGTCTGCAGTCTAACCAGGATATTGAGCATGTTTCCAAAGTTGACAAGCTTGACTTTGTCTCACATACATGCATGGCGATGGGGCAAACTTAGGAATGACCACTATGAAGAACTTCGTACACGGATACGGATAGTCCCCTTCTTCAAAGCGAGAGTCGAAGATTTGGCATACCGGCTGCTGTCAATTCTCCCCAACTTTCCTCAGATCACTAAGCTAGACGTCCCGAGCACCCTAGACATGAAAGACGGCGAATGGAGAGTAACAAATGAAAGTATCGTATCTCTGGATGTAAGTAATTTAGTGGTACGCGGCTATGAGCACCATCAGGTACAGACCTTTCTCCAGTCGTTTCCGAACCTTCATGAGCTTGTTCTGGGTACAGAGTCTGGAGGGCAGATCAGTGAACAAAGGATAGCTCTGGGATCCCTACAATGGCAACACATTCGGCGGGTTCATTTTCGCCATCTCTGGACAACAGAAAATGACTTGATAAATTTCGTTGAACGACATCAGCTTCACCAACTTGTGTTGCGGAATGTCACTCTTTTCAGTGGCTCATGGGAATCGTTCTTCTGTCGAATATCTACTCTGTCTGGACGACCACTCCAATCAGCAATCTGTATTAAGCCTAGTGGTGTTCAAATTCCACTTGACGAAGCAGCCACGTCTTATTCACACTGGCCGAGCAGTCGTGCTTGCTCATTAAAACCGAGAGTTTATATATTGTTTGGCTCAGGAAAAGCTCGCAGTTATACGTCGGCTTCACGTCAAAATTACCGCAACTTTTACATTTCATCAGCAAAAGAATGAAGAATGGATCAACTCGCAGCACACCACGGTGTAATGGTTAAGAAGGAAGGGCTGAGTGGAAGTCAAGACATTGCCATGGGCTATGTTAGAAAAGAAGTTAATGTGTAGGGTAGCTAATTGCAAAACATCTGCTCTGTCTAGGGTAGCTGTATTATGCCATGATGACTAAGTTGGATTTACAGATCCAACTGACTAAGCCATTGCCCCGCGTGCACCATGGTCAGTTGGGGCAGCGCTCGCCTCTTCTATTTCGTATTCCTTCAGCAACTCATCGATATTATGCGCATCTGGGTCCAAGCCATTCTTCTCCCAAAGAAATTTGACCGACTCTCCAAAAAGTAATCTTTCAAGTGCCTTTCCTGCTATACAGAGGTTCTTCGTATAATTATCATCAAGGAGTTTGTGGAATGCTTTATTGTTTTCCTCGGGAGTGGCTGTTACCCAGTCTTCTTTAGTAATTCCAAGAGCCTTTTCTGATTTCAAGAAAATAAAAGGCAGTAGTCCATCGTGCGACGTGCATACCGATGTCCACTTCTTTCCTTCTTGAAGATGGTGTTTCAGTCGAGTCCTTGTTAATCCATGCTTGGCTGCAAATTCGTCGAGAAAGCCGCCCTTGTGGTTTTTCCGATAGCCCGGTTTTTCCTTTTCAGCTTGTTGACTAAGATTCAATTGACCAAGCCGAACGCGAAGTTTTGGGGCCATTGTGTGATCGTCTGCAGCTTTCATTAATTCGACAGCTCCTTCCAAGGAGCTTCGCGCTTGGATAAGTTGAGTCTTGATTTGCGGGTCCCTGCATTGCCGCACAACTTCAATAAACTGCTCTATGGCGAGTGTGCTTCGTACTGCAGCCGCTAGCTTATAGACGTTGACTTCTGCGACGGATGGATTTTCGTCGTCGATCGCTATCGGCCGATAAGTTAGGTTTGCTGCTTGTAGCGCTTCCTTGATTTTAACGAGCTCCCGTTGGGGAGCAGTCTCGTTGCGTGTCTTCTTCAAAGGTAAGTGGGAATGCGTTTGAAGTTGTTTGCGCTTCCCGCCGGGTTCTGTTGACACTAATGGGGTGCCATGTTTGATGCTGATGGGATGCTGATCGCATTCTAGACAGTGAGCAAGCTTCTTGTACTCAACTGATTCGCCAGGGTATAGAAAGTTCATTGACCGGGCAGCGCAATGGCCGACATTGATGATGCTATGTTGCTGCCCAGGCAAAGTCCAGACAGCCTCTCCACGTCCAACAACGTAGATGTTAAAGTCAATGCCTGCCTTGTCAAGACTCGAGGGGGCAAGGAAGAGACATTTGTGCGAAATCCCGCCTATGCATTCTCTGCATTGCCACGTTTTTCTGACGAATGCATCAAACTTAGCTATGTGATGTTTTGCAATCACTAGCCACAGTTTGTATCCCGTCCCAAAGTAAACCTCGTTAAAGGATCGCAGGCCACGCCATACTGGTCCCTCGTCGGTTTCATCTAGATGAGTAAAATCTTCCCAGTGGATACGATTTCCAGAGCGATGGCCACCAATGTGCTGATAGTTGGTGTGTATGTCAATGAAATCAGGGTTTCCAGTAATAAGAGGTCCAGGATCTAATGGCTGCTCAGAGAGAATGTCTGCATGTCCGATGTAGTAAGGAATCTTCCCTTCTGGTGGATTCTGGACGGTATCTTCAAATACAGCCTTGGCTTCATCAGTTGTCGGCCGCTTGAACTCTGCACTGAAGCCTGGCCAATCAATCAAAGGTTGGTCCTTCGGCACGCCTGCATAGATCGACACGTATCCCTCGCCTTTCCGGTCCACCTTGTATTCGCAGGTTGTACATCTCCAATCTCCCGTGTCAATACATTTTTTCACATCTTCCAATTCAACATTAACAAGGGGAACCGAGATGTGTTGTGTACAACCTTGGGCTTCTAATTCCTGAATCTTGGAAGGAAGCCTTGCCATGTCGGCGAGCGATAGAGTTGGTAATCTGCTTCGAGGTCCTGTATCCCGTTGGTCAGCATCTCCTTGGACGTCGGTGTCCTCTGCTGCCGATGATTGGCGGGAACCAAGAGAATTAGCCTCGTCGTTGGTTGTATGGTCCTGCGGCGTCCGAGGAGCAGAACCAGCCTCGATATCGACCACAGAATCTGCCATGTTGGTGGTTTCGTTGGCTGCAGGACTCTGCGGCGGTTGGATGATATCCGTCTCAGCTGGTGTTGCGTTAAGGCCTCCAGCCGGGCAGTATCGTGACTGGTCACCATCTGTACTCTCAACGCCCGACATGGTAGTATCTTGCTCACAAGCACCAGTGGAGCTGTCTGGCCATGTGATGCGAGTCGAAACAGAGCCAGCTGGTGACCTGTCCACGGTGGAAGCAAGTGATTCGCTCACAGCCGTGTAGCTGCCCGTGGATGAGCTCTCGGCTCTTATATTCAGGCTGGCCCATTGACTTAGTCTTGGTGTAGTTGGTTCTGGGGTTGTGTGATGGGCTGTGTCGTCATCGTTGCCCTCGAGTGAATGCGATGGTGCCAACCCGTCAGCACTTTCACTCTCACCCATGATCACGTCCTCTGATTCCACGGGCTGTTGGCCCTCCGGCCCCTCCGGGATATCTGCAAAGGCTTCGGGCTGGGCTTGTGTATCCACGGCTTCACTAACGCCTTCTGATTGGACGGCCACATCCTCTGACCCGACAGTCCGCTGGTCGTCTGATGTCGGTGATGGATCTCCGCTTGCCTGAGATTGGGACGACCTCTCTTGCTCACGGATTTCGATTGGCGTAGCGGTTGCGACTTCGCCAGGATCTGACCGAGTGTCCATCTGTAGACCGCTCGTCGCTTCGTTCATGATTTGTTCATTGACGCTGTCTTGAGCTTCGGCATCATTCGTTATTGCTTCCAACTGAACCTTTAAACTATTCAAGTCACGCAAGACTGCCACCAGTATATCGTAAGCCGATTTGTCGTGTTGCTTAGCTATTTGCTCGGTCGACTGGGTTTCCGTGGGCTTGGAAGCCTGAGAAGGCGTTTTTGACTGGGAACGCGTTTGCCTACTTGACTGGGAACGCGTTTGCCTACTTGACTGGGAACGCCGTGGACGCTCTATTT
This sequence comes from Fusarium sp. 'flavolapis', assembly GCA_014885045.1. Lineage (NCBI taxonomy): Eukaryota > Fungi > Ascomycota > Sordariomycetes > Hypocreales > Nectriaceae > Fusarium > Fusarium sp. 'flavolapis'. The sequence goes on along the minus strand of JADAQZ010000079.1, from coordinate 218,173 downwards.
GAGAAATATCAGAAGCGAGCGCGCAAAGTAGTGCAATGAAGCCCGAAGAAAACTCCTCCAGTCGTAATGAGTTGTGTTTCGGCCTAGAAAGGTTAGACGTGGACATCGTGTTGCTGAGATGGGCTGGTCTGTGTAAAGCGGATGTGACCTGGCGTTGATGGCGGGTCTTTTAACGGGGGCACTACGCTACTTATGTACCCATTGCTTAAGACAAGGGGATCCGAGCGCGTGGGGATGCTCGGACCAACCGGTACGCACGGTGCTGCGGTGCGGGGCCATCACGTCAGGTGCTGCGCCACGGCATTGTGGCGGGTGATATGCTTGCTGATATTTGCTATAGAACGCCACAATCTCACTTTGAACGTAACGTGAAAAGGAGAGAATACATCATCAACCCCGCGACAATCAGAATCAACCCCGCGATAATCGATTTTAACAGCTCGTCCAGCTCTTCTTTCAATAGTTCTCGACCGGCTCCTTCCACATCATTTCCTGCTTTATATGTGGTTTTGTGGTCTTGCATTTTGTTGGGCTTGACTGGGACCGAGGAGGAGTCTAGAAAGGGTATTAGAGAGCTGTCAGGTATAGACCATATTGGAGTGAAGAATTCACCAGTGGGTAGATATATTTTGAAATAGTAGAAGGTATTGAAAGAGGATAAGATATTGAAAGTGAGGTTTATCTGCTAAATCGCACCATTGATCTTAGTATCCCAAGCTCCTTATATACCCAGATCTCACCGCCAGAGCCTCATTCAGGCTCTGCAGCCACATCACTCTTCCCCCAGAGGCCGCAGATCAAGGGTCTGCATATCCATGGAACTGCGTCGAGAACACCAGGGTCTTACCGCCAGCTGCTACCTTGCATTGAGTTTTGGTGACAACACGATTTAATCACGCCTGGAGTGAGAGTCGAAAAGGACACCAAACCCTGCTGCACCTGCAGCCACCATATCACAGATATTGCCAGCAGGGACACCGCACTCTGGCTGAGGCCAACAAGGCTTTCAGGGGTTCCTGAACATGAGGCTATATATCCATGTAATTACTCTGCAACGAGTGAGCAGACCAGCTAACTACAGCCTCGCAACTCCAAAGGAAGTACATAAACTTGCGGCTTGGGTTCAAGCCATGCAGAAGCAATCTGACGATGGCTCTGAAAGCCATGTTGTTTATTACGCCATAGATTTCCGGAAAAGTATCCCAAAAGGTAAGTTCTACATACTGATTCCAATCTCAGAGCATATCTAAAAGTCAAAAGACCCAATCAAAGGACAAGAATATCAGAATGTACGCACGACTCTCGATAATTACAACAAAACAGTTCCAACAGGAACTCGCTTCTTCAAGCTATCTTCAGACGAGCTTCATAGTCTTCGGCTCAATGGTAATTTCAAGACAATTCCATGGTTTTTGGGAGACGGATATACTTTGTTCAAAGTGCTGTAGCTTGTACTTCCTATCAATTTCTACGGCAGCTGGAACTTGGAACCTGGAACCTGGAAACATGCTCTCATCTGAGATAAGAGGACGAGGCTTCTGAGTTACTATTGTAAGAACACCACCAATTAGAGCGTACTGAGATGAGACCCCAAATGTCTATGTAATACTTTATTGTGATACTTTATTAGGGGGGCCTTAATGCCCATGTTGAGACAACTATCCAAGTGTTCCTGTTAGTACGAACGTAGAATGGCCCCCGCGCCGACAGGAATGGTGATCGTATCTACAATGGTTAGGCTTTCCTCATATCTTCACATTTTTCTCTTCACTCCTTACTACGTAGAGTTATTATTAATATTTCAACACCGATGTCCCCATTTTGCCCCTTAGTGTTACTTGTTTCCATGCATAAAGAAGCTCACCGTAATAATACCCAATTTCCTTGTTTCTCTCTGCCATTTGTCTCGCCGCCAGCCACTAACATGGATCTCTGCCCCGTGATGCCTAAGTTTGAGTGATACTTGTTCGAGCCCACAGAGCTAACGAACTTTCAGGGGTTCCCGACCATGAGGCTGCATAGCACCACTAACACCTCAGATGCATTGTGCATTTGCTGTCTGCAGCCATATCACACCACCCACTTCAATGCCAACTGTCAAGGACTGCTAAGTGCAACCAACAGTACCCCATTACTGCGGCAACATCAAATGGCGCACGTTTGGCAGCGAAGTCCACCCCCCTCTCGGGTTCGAAGCATTAAGCCCAAAGTACATATGCTTCATTTCGTCAAATAGTCCAATGATGACATCCTCACCTCGAGGAACAATATGCGAGTTTGTGGCATCCCTGCATGACACAAGTGCCATGCAGCTGTTCTCCCGCAGGTCCCTGCGGGAAATAGGTTCTTGAACAATGTCTGTAGATAGCCACTTGAACTGGTTGATGCTGTGCAGGGTTTCGATACGATGGTGCAACCTTCGAGGCAAAGGGAAGCTTTTCCCATGAAGAACACCTCGTTTCTCTAGGCTCTGTTAATCTCACTCTTGTTCTGCATATATATTTGCCTACCAAGCTCATCAAATACTTCTTTAGTCATAAGAGTGAACGCCATTTTGGATCGAATCTTTAGCAACACGCTTGAGATACTACTGGTTGAGAGAATGATGTAGATACGCATCACAGCACATCAGTTGTGGCAACGCCTTTCTATTGTAGACGTGCGGCCCCCGCACCACAGAGTCGAGTGGCCGAAGGGCCAAGGGCTATCAACGGCGGCGTTTTCCCCCGCTCTGACAAGGATGTGTCCGAGCTATCAGCGGTAGGGTTGTAAGCCAGCAAGGGCGTGGAACGACGTGCGTGTCCGAGGGGGTGTGCAAGAACTCTTGGTTCAGTGTTCTTGGTTTAGTGTCCTCTCTCAGCTGCAAACCTCGTCATCTCCCACGGCAGCATGGTTGCTTGTTCCATGTTTCAGCAGCTCCAGGTCAATGGAGCATCTGTCACAAATACTGGCCATCCCCCGACCATCTTCTTTCCTCTTGACCTTCCTCCAACTTCTCCTCGCCGTCACGAATGACAGGCGATTTGCATTATGAATCCCCTTCATAATCCTGCTGTTCGGTGTGACATCGAACGGCAGATAATCACCATTAACCTTCTTTCATTCCTTGGTCCCGATTCAGACTCAATTCACCCCCTTATCGGCTTGATGAAGTCTGATCCTTACAACTTTGCTGTCTATATTCGGAACGAGATGTACCTCGAGATGGGTACTCCCCTTCAAAAGAGAGGATGCACGAACGCCGATCTCCAGAACGACATTGAAGTCTTCCGGCTGAAACGGGCATCTCGCCAGGGCAACCTCTTCTTGACCTTGCCCCCAAAGCAGCCAGAAGCAGTCTCTGTGGAATCATATGTTCTTCATGCCATAAAGCGTCGACTTGACCTTCATATATTCAACCCTTGGGCTGACACGACAACAAAGCTTATCGTGGCTTGTGGCGTTGCCTTGTCACAACGAGGCCAACTCATTGCCTACGACCAAAAAGCTTCACTTGCCGATCACTGCTGGCAAGTGCTTGATGACCTGGAGACATCTCCATGTGCTACTAGCCTGCCAAACAACGAGCTGAAGGATATCATCATTGTCATGAAGCGCAACTCGGACGCCCGATTTGAAAATATCAACAAACAACTCTCAGACATGCGTGCACACCTCGCTGTAATTGAGAATCAACAAAACCAAGTTCTTATAATGTTGGCCAATCTCTGCAACAAGGAGGGTTCCGTCGACTATTGCGAAGAAACGGCTGAAATTGACCCAGATGATTGCCAACAAGTTCCTGTTGGCCAGTTACTCCATAAGATCTCATTGGGATTTTCGAATTCGAGCGACCACGAAGCTCCGCCCATGGAGCGCACTCCAATTGAACAGCCAGCCAAGTTCGACTGATCATACTGCAATACACTATCTCCACTTTCTCAACTCCTGGCGGCAGGAACTACCCGAAGCTGGTGCTAGCTAATAATTTGGACGTGGAGAGCAAATATTCTTTTCTTTTATATGGAGGATTCAGTTTTTGTTATTTCCTTCATGCCAGTCTTTACTGCGACTATATAACTCCTTTGTTGATCTATCTATCATTCTTGTTTAATTCTTGCTAGCTTTGATGTAGCTTGTAATTTTTTATGAATTGAATAATTCCACGGAGCGAATAGTAAGACATGATGGTCCATTTTCCCTTTCCTCTTTTTCTCGAGGAATGCAAAGCCGGCAAAGCCCGTATTCACTGCCTATATCTGACATGCGCATTTTGCAATCCAGGCACCACTTCGAACGTACGCGATTCTCGCGCCGCTGGAGCCTTTCCCGTCTCTCAATTTTGAATTGTTTGAGTTCTTTGTCATACGATTGGAGGTTGTCATCAGGTTGGAGAAGTATTTCCTTGTCTTCTTTTGGTTGTTGAAGCCTCTTTTGTGAATCGGATTGCAGATACGTAGTCGAACTTCTCTTCCTTAGTAAAGGGGCTGGCTGCAAGGTGTCCATTGTTTTAAGCGTGTGAAAGAACGGATGGTTTTGTGAAGACAGGAAGTTTGATAATTTGTCTTTCTTGACATGACATTGCGAGCTTTAAATTACCAATTGGGCTGTGCAAGGTCGGCACAGATGCAGCTGGCAGTATGCACACTCCCAGATCATCCAGTGAGGGCCAGAGCGGCAGTGCTGGCAGACCCACTGGACTAAAGTGGTATCTGACTTGACCATTTGGAACTGGTGAGCGCAAGCGTTGGCCATCGTAGCCTATCATGGTTTAGAATCACGGAGGATGTACTAGTTAGCAACCATGACTTACCTTGCGTATGAGAAAAGAGGCACATACATAATGATTCAAGGGAGATAATCTGGGTGTTAAATGTTTCTCTCGGACTTGATCAACTCCGAGTCATGGCCTGGAGAATTCACCGATGGTCTAATATGAAGAAGGTTTGCACAAGCACGAAGAATCGAAGGTTGTAACAGGGTTTATTTGCCAGGGTTTTCCACGCTTAAGGGGCGTGGATGCCGTTAGCTCATCTGCTAAAGGCAACCCATGGGTCCTTTATGCCTCCCGACCCGTCCAGGGGATCCACAGGAATCGGTATTGTTGGTAAACCCATCTTTACAAGTGAACGGCTACCCCAACACACCTCATCAACTATAACCCCGGTAAGTATGATTTTACTGGCATCCTTAACGATAACAGCATCTGTTTCTAAGTTCCCGATGTCACACAACTCATTCGTTGCCTTATTAAATCCCGTGATTATAAAATGAAGACAGGAATAGAGATTATAGGTGCAGTGTTTTTCGGAGTCTTGTATCTTAGCGTGGCCAGGAGCAATGTTTCTGTTTTTGGCCCAGGTTTCAGGATTATGCACCATAAGGTAAATGTGGTAAACCTTCCATGGGCTTAGTTCAGTGATATTTGCTTCTTGATATTGTTAGTACATGTCACCCCGATGCGTGTATAGCATACCGTCTAGCTGCTTTCTGGTCTTCTTTAATACAAAACAAACATGATAAACCAAAGCCGCCATGGCAATCAAGGAAGATAGCAAGGCTGCAGTACAAATGGATAGCGCGAGAACAGCTCCTCTCATGATGGTCTAGGTCTTGGTGGAGTGTCGGTGAGGCCTGCAAGTAGTTGCCTCACCGGGTTGCACATTCCTTTAAGTATTGATATGCTCTACAGGTTCAAGGATGATATGCTTGCTTCTTTCAGTTCTGAACTCGTAACACATGCAATATTCCTGGGTGGGTGACAGCACCAACAGCGATTGATGCGATCGCTTCTTAAACACACGCCCCCATTATAGCGCCGGAATGCGTGGCAGCAGCCCCGAGCGGAGATGGGCACAAGGGGCATCCACGTTCTTAGCGCATAAAGCTAGTCCAAAAGAAACGATACCCGAATCGCTGAACTTGGTATAGTTCACGCTTATCTTTTTCTATCTCGCCTTGGCCCCTTGCCTACCGTTTGGCTGACCGATCGAGTTCAGGAGACATGACTGCAGCCAAGCTGTGCCGTGTACTAGGGTCTATGTATGGGTCTGGATTTGGCATCCTATAGTGCCTGGGAAAACGCGGATGCAACCAACAAGAGCTGGAGAGCCAGGCCCCGGCATCCTTCGACTTCACGCTAGTGCATAGAAAATCTTGACCTTCCTCATACCCTCCTGTTATCTGCAGATATTGAACTTGTTTCTCGTTATCTCTTCTCTCCTGTGAAACTGGCTAGCCGAACTTAAATAGTACAGCAGTTTCTCACTTCATTTAGCAGCGCATTGCTCGCACTTCTGTTACGCAACTACTTTGAGCATCATGTCCAAGCCGCAGCATCCCGAGGTTAGTACAACCTAATTTCGCCAAGGTATGGAGCTAATAGCCCCGCAGTTCCCACAGGAACAACGCAAAGACAGCCTTCCATGCACCGAGGAAGATGACATACTTTGGATGCGAACTCGCGATAGCAACGTGGGGTTGAAGGCAAAAACTTTCAGGCAAAAACAAACAGAGAGAGAGCCAGCAGCGAAAGGTCAGGGATGGCGAAAATTGAAAGCATAGATCAATCCTGCACTTAGCTAAAAAGGATCAAGGACTTACATTGTTATGTGGGTTTTGTCCATTTGCTCTGGCGAATCATTCTTGTGTTTGGATCGCCATCGCTAGTCCAGATTGGACGATCCTGAAATAGACAATTTAGGCTTAGCGTCAGAAGATTTCATACTTGACACAACTTCAGGAACTTGACATTGACCTAACTGTCTCAATCACATACAGTCGTTCTGATGGATCCCAGAATACCAGAAATACCTCCAACAGAGGATGAACTACATTTCGTGTTTGAAGACCCTCTGCAGCCGACCTCAGTCAAGGGGCAACGACAGCCTGCATACACGATACCTCCGACTGAAGAGCAGTGGCGAAGCCGTAGGCTGGCATCTGGACTGGCCGACCCCCCGACCATGCTGAATAAAATAAGGAACTTGGAAAGTTTGTATCAACGTGAGTTGAAAAACTGGGAAAAAATTATTGTTGTTGCTGTGGCGGCGGTCGACTTGGACAGAGGGCAAAAAGAGGACAATTTGAAGTACGGCAAGGCTTATGACAGCGGCCTGAGTTCCATCACCTACCGCAAAGACAGAGCTGCAGTGCTTAACTTTATAAAGCTCTTTGATCGAATTTATAACAGCTTAGAACACCGGGCCTTTGAACTTTTGGTAATTTGGGGTTCGTATATATACCACCTCTCCCAACTGGCGGTCTTATTCAAACTGTTGTTAGATATACCTTTAACAAAGCTCCGTAAATGGACGTCAAGGGCCTTCGACGAGTTTTTTTCTGGCCTGCCAGAGGTTTCCTTTAGGCCCATGAAAGAGGAGCAAGCTTCTCTAGCCTTTTATATTCCCTTTTTAGTCCATCAACTACGACCTCAATATACCTTGGATATTATTCAGAAGGCCCTCAAGACGAGAACTCTAACACAGCGGGACTTGGATCGATTCAAAGAAAGTTACAGAACTTGGCAATGCCCACCTACCCTTCTCAGCACTTTGGGTGACTTCCGGACTCCACATTGCAAACTCGACGCGACTTCATCGCAGCCGTCACAACAGCTGCTGACCTCAAATGAAGATGACCCCGAGTTAAAAAGCGCTCTCCACCTCGACAAGATGTTTCCGGTTGTTATTAACATAGACATTGAGGGCTATACTACATTTAATATCTCACAAGAATTGCGGCGAAATGCATCACAGGCCCACAAGAAACAAGAAGTTTGTAACAAGATCGAGAGAAAGAGTACCTGCACATCTCAATATGAATGGTCCGACAAATTCCACTTGCCTGCAGCTAATCAAGCTATTGATGATTTGGTACGTATTTTTAGAACGAAACCCTCGAGAACAAGACTAAGTTAAATAGGCGCACGCCGGGATCTTACAACAAACCGATGTCTTAAGGCAAAAGGCCTACCTCCAACATCGCGGCCATTTCCGGGTTGAGACCGATAGTTTACAAATAATCATACCGACCACACCACCAGAAGAACTCTCATATGTATCGTTAAGTAGCTCAGAGCTCAGCACCTCAAAGTTCGAACATAGAATTGCTTGGAGGGCTGACCGAGGGCTACTGCTTAGACGAGGTACCATGCTATCAAGCGAATGGAACATATTCTTCATTTCAATATTTATGCCACTGAGCCCAGAGCAAGAGTAAATTCTGATCGCTATAATACAATCCCCGCACTTGTCACTTGGAATTGGCCTTTCCCTGTGCTGGTTTATACACGTCGTCGTTCGTCTTGATTTCATCAGAAGTGACAACTTCTGTCTCATTGGGCTGATCCACTGGGGAAAATTAGGTTCCAGTAAGGTAAAGGCACAGTATTCTTACCTTGCCCTGACTGTCCACTACCTGCCGTATGGTCCATAATTGGTGATAGGCTCTAGGTTTGTGATGTATTCAATAAAGAGTAGCGAATGACATGGCATGATGCATGTTAGACATTTATATACAGCTGGAGTTTGTTTCAGCCGGATATGGTCTTGATATCGGCAGCCAGAACTGTGGCCTGCGGTCCTAGAAGTCTACGTGTTCACCACCGAAGACATGCAAGCACTTGTTCACGGACAGACAGAAGTGCAAAATTGAGCAAGGATTGTGAGCTGGTATATTAACTAGTCAAAAAGAGGATTGTGTTAGGATCATCACGGGCTGCCGCGACTCGTGAGAGGAAATACCATTGCATCCGTAGTTGCAGCTTAAAATCTCGAACATGACGCAACGCAATTCATATCGATGTAGCGTGAAAAGGGCATGCGTTTTCCTCCCCGCCAGCCTCCTTGCCGCCTGCTCTACATAATAGGTCCGGACGAGAGCCGTCTCATGACTGTTGGCAGAGGCGTGTGCATTGCATTGGGTATTGAGGTCATACAGAATGTACATGATTTGCTTTACTTACATCCTAGGGGCGGCATAACGCGAGTCGCTTATCTCGCCCTCAGGGGAGCTTTTCTCTGAGGTGTTTCCGCTCTCCTGCGGCTATCGTTATTGTCTGGCATGTTGACTTGGAGTACAATATAATTGTACCATGTCCAAGGGAAGGAATAGTCACATTCTATACACTACAGAGGATCATCAATTCGAGCATTATAGCTAGCTTCACTTGGTCTACGTAACTAGCCGGCTAAGAGCCACTGACCCACGATCTCTGGTAGAGGCGTATGCATTTTGTTAGGGTCTGAGGTGAGGATGCCATCAAAGTGCGTCGCTATGGGGATAGAATAATTGCTTGTATATTTTCAAGTAGATACTCACCTTTCGTGACTCTGACTACCTACACAGGGCTATACTCGCCCAATTATGTCAAGGGGTGCTCATCTTTCATGACTACCTGTAAGAGGCAAGACTTACCCAATTATATTAAGGGGTGCTCATCTTTTATGACTACCTGCAAGAGGCGAGACTTACCCAATTATATTAAGGGGTGCTCATCTTTCATAACTACCTACATAGGGCTATACTCGCCCAATTATGCCAAGGGGTGCTCATCTTTCATGACTACCTGCAAGAGGCGAGACTTACCTAATTATATTAAGGGGTGCTCATCTTTTATGACTACCTACATAGGGCTAGACTCGCCCAATTATATCAAGGGGTGCTCATCTTTTATGACTACCTACATAGGGCTAGACTCGCCCAATTATATCAAGGGGCGCTCATCTTTTGTGACTACCTGCATGGGGCTATACTCATTTTGGGGTTCCTTGGGGTTCCCGCCATTGGGCAGAGAAGGTCGACACGTGAGTTTCGGAACTTCTTAAACCCGGAACAAATTTTACGCGTCTGGTTGATTTGTGACATTCCTCCCAAGAACATTGATGTCACATTCACGACCAATATGGCAATGCAATTCTGCAACGACTGTGGAAATCTACTTCCAAGCTCACAGAACAAACACGTGAGGTGCGATTGCTGCGGCAATTTGTGCAAGAGTATGTTTCGCACGTCCATCTATCTAAGGTACTTTGCTGATGTACATGCCAGACACTTTGCTCCGCAGCGTGAGTGTCTCCTACACGAACGATTTCCCCTCCGAACTGCGCAATAAACGAACAATCAACATGCCGAAACAATTATCATCGCAGGATACCTGGTCTCGAACGGACGTGAAATGCCGAGAGTGTGGTGCTGAAGAGGTTCAATACACTGCGCTTCAGTTACGAAGCGCTGATGAGGGGACTACAATGTTTTACTCTTGTCCAAAGTGTTCAGCAAGGTGAGCATAACTCTACCCCAGCCCGTTTTCAATGCTCTATCAATGCTCACGCGCCCAGGTGGAACGAAAACAATTAAGGTCAGGGTTGCACTGCTGCCTGCTGGCCGGAAGACGTGACTGCGTGAAAGTGACAAGGCCAAGTTAGGGACCAACCTCGGTGGTAGGAAGTGGTTGGCCCACGCCCTTCCTTACACGGTGGATTCCCGTCGGGATGGATGTGCCATGATGATGTTGAGACAGGGCCCTACCTCAACCACAGGGATATCAGTACTTTTTCCAGTAGTCGAGGTCGGCTGTACCAGAAAGGAAACCCCTTTGTTGGTCACTAGTCTGAAATGTATTGTAACTAGAAATGCAGTTGTGCGAAGTACATTCAAAGGCCTTACAGCTGCACTTGTGCCTCAGGACAAGTCCTCTTCCTGGTCCCTCGACTTGAATTCGTTCTATCTATAAAACCCACCGATTGCTCCCTTTTCCCCAGTTTCCGTTCAGACATCGCCAATCCAAACGTTCGATACCTTCAACAGCAATTCCTGAGTTGTCTAGCCTCCCATAAGCAACCCCCACGCCACATAAGTTGGTCCTACCACCCAGTAATCATATTCCAAATGACAGCGCGATCCACTACGTCACTGCTAACTTTTATCTATCAGGAACACTTACAATGTGTCAGTATGAAGTGCTTTGCTTTCGCGTCTGCGGCCATCGGGTCAGGACAAACAAGCGAGTGCCCTGCATACCCAAGCTAGAAGAGGGCACGTACATCTGTAGCACCTATGGGGATGCTGAGGTCGACTGTGCCGGTAATTGCAACACATGTGCTCAGGCCAAGAAGAACAAGCAGTAGGATGCACTCTCTCAGCGATACTGGCCCTGTGCAGTGCTGGGATGTCAGTCTGGTTTCGAATATGAGTTTAAGCGGATGGTTCTTCGGTTAGGAAATCTGTTTTGGTGCTACCCGGAGTGACAGCGATCCTAATCGCATGGTTTCTCGCATGTGATTGTTTCCGGATGGTCGCTCTCGTTCTCAACCCCTAGCACTGGTTTTCCCCATGGGGTTTTCCCAGTGCTGGTACGTGAATGCGGGGGGTTTTCTATATTAAATCATAACTGAAATTGATCGAACGCTGCACAATTCAATTGTTTAATGTTGTGTAGGAAATCAAGGCTCTTTAGCATTCTTTGGAACAAATTTCGTGACAGGCTTTGCAATTCGATTTCTCAGGCAGCTACAGAAGTTGTTTTCCGGAGTTGCGATCATGACGAAAAAGGCTTTGGCGGGACCATCTCCCCAACTCTCCTGTAAAAACCTTTCCTTGGCGCCCGCTGTTAGCGCTCTGCTAGGGTCGAGAATTTTTGTAGGCTAAAATGACAACAAAAGCAGCTGTGGGGCTAACGGGAAACTAACAGCTGCCTAAAGAATGGGATTCGGAGAGTTGGCTTTTCTTCGCGACGAGTGTCTGCAACGACATTGAGCTTTGCGAGCTCTTGACATCGCCTTCGGATCTTACTTCTCACGTGTTATTTGCGTTTTCTTCTGACTTCGACACTCCGGGCTTTGCACCCCTCGACTCCCCGTCGACTGACCTCTGCAGCCCTGGCAGCCCAGACGACATTCGCGGCATCTTGCCGTTCGACATTGAGGGCCATCGTACCTTCACTAACCCAAAGATTCATAGACAAGCGGCATAGTCTCTTTGCAAAGTTATTATTAAATTACTTAAGCTCATGAACCCTCATTAGCCACGCCTTCGCTGCCGACGCCTCGGCGACCTCTGTGTAGGTTTCGCTATACAATCTTGATTACTGCTTCGCGACTGTCTCATGGTTTGCACTTTCGTATCCTCAATTGGCGATCGTGCAAGCGTTACTCCCAACCTTGAGCGTGATCTTGGTGGGGGGATGTCAGGCCCGAAGGCTATCTTGGAAGCGCCTCGACACGCCGCAATACGTGCGCTGCGACGAAGTCCTTCAGGACTTGTCTGAACATTGTTCAGGTGCAAACCACCAGCGACAGGATGCTCGAGTTCTGCCTGCGTTTTTGTGGCTTTTGACAGGGCCTTTACGTTGGCCACTCTCGATTCTCGAATGATAAACCTCAGCCTTTTCGAGCTTTGTCTCTCCGGGGGTTCTTCGTCAGGAGTTCGCCTCCTCTTCATCGTCCTCTTTCCATCAGACTCGGGCCTGTTAGCTTTAGACGGGTTCACCTCAGCTTCAATCAAAGGGACCTGGTCCAGAACCCATTGCACAAGGATACGGTGACGAGCAGCATCTCTCTTCGCCTCATCGTAGTCGAATGTGGCCCGAACAAATTGTACAATGAGATGTGATCGTCTTCGGGCTTGCTCCGATCGTTGCTTTGCGGCAAACAATTTCTCTGCGCCGCGTTTCATCATCGATATTCGCTTTGCCCTGGGAATACGCAAACGTTTCGAGTCTTGTTGAGTCAACACATATATTCGTTTCGCCTCAGACTCTGCCCTCTGCACGGCTTTCATGGTTTGGTATTTTTCTGTCTCGCGCTCCATCCCTGATGCGTCGGTACGCACAAACTCTTTCGTCTCGTGAGGTCTTAGGATATTCTTATCAACGAGCTCTTGCCACAACTTGCCGTGCTCTGGCTCCAGACGCTCGATGTCGTTGGTGTACTTGTCAAGCCACCAGTATTCGTAGTTGAGGTACTCGATCCATGTCGTGAGCGTGTCCTGTTTCTTGGGGTCTTGGTCGAGCTCGAATGGTTGCGTAAAGCCGTGGCGGGCAAGCCGGCGCTTCACCGCTTCAGCATAGTCACGAAACCCTCGACAGCCGCGTTCCCTACAGAGAAGTCGCTGCCGCTCACGTAGCGATTGCAGTACAGCCCATCCCGACTTGAGGCACGATGGATCAGCTTCGATCTCGGCCAGGCGCTCGGCGCGTGAGCTGGGCAAAATGAAGTTCTTTATCCGGTACTTCTCCTGTTCGACGTAGGCCGAAAAGCCACCATCGTCATCCCCACGGCCCCGGTTATCGTTCTGCCACTTGCGGAAGTCTTGCCACCTCTGCAACTGTCTCTGGAATGTGCCCTCGGGGCGTGACTGGGCAAGAGACTCCTGCCAAGGTCGTAGTATTCCAGCGTAGTTGTCTGGAGCCCTGTACACATCCTGGATAAGGTCGATCGGGTACAGTGGGCGGCCGCCGTCATTAAGAAGCTCGTTGTAGGCCTCGGTTTCGAGTCTCATCGGGTCGATGTGTGGTGTGGGAGACCTTGATCGATTTATGGCTTGTGACTCAGGTCGTAGTGAAAAGCTTTTGTTAGGTGATACTTGACGTAGGCGCGCATCGAGGTCATTGAGATCGAGGGGGCGAGAACATGCCGTAGGACTCTGAGCGAGGCTGCGTTTTTGGGCTCTATATTGTTGTCAGTCAAAACCGCTAAGGCCTGCTAGGGTCGTGCGTCGAGTAGGTCAAAAATAACTTACTCTAGTCTTTCAGCGAAACGGCTTCGTTCACCCAAAGACAGCTCGTCCCATCCGTCAACAGGGAGATCGTAACCACCGTCGGGGAGGCGGTGTCTCTGCATGAACTGCGCGAGTTCGGCATCGCTCATAGCGACAACTTTGCCCACGGAAATTGTCGCCTCTGCGGAAGCCATATTGCCTGTCGATTGTGGACAAAATGTAAAGCTCTTTGAAGATGAGGAGTACGGGATAACCGACTGTTGATGTGATATTTTGTAAATTGAAACCTCAGGCAGGCAAATGGAAAAAGTCCGAGAGAGTGGGGTAAGGACAGGGTGCACATCTGTACATTACAGCAAGCTGAAACACGGTAGATTCCGTTGTCCCCCGCGTGAATCTTTTGCGGACCGTGCGGGCCAATTATGTCTAGGCTTCCAGCCACTGGGTTTGGTGAAAGAGTGCGGGGTAGTGGCTTTATCGGATGTCAGTGTGCTATTGTTTGGCAGAGGACGTAGCCAGTAATGTCTGTACAATGGCCATTTCGTCTTTAAAAGCCGAGGCCGCTTCGCGCAGTTGAATTAGTTTTCATCTCCGTTTTAACTTCTTTCTACTTCGTATCTTTCAGAATGGACGACGACGTTATCGCCTGTTTATATCCCCATGGGCTTGGAGTTGCTGGTGGGAATGCATTGGAGGCAATCAAGGCTAGCTCGCGTTACTTGCCTCCGCAGCTGGCACTACCTTCCCACACTCGACCCAGTCGTCGTGGCCGTCGCGAGCGAGAGTCTACTGAGCCACCGGAGAACCCAGGTGCTTCGGCGCTTGACTACCTTCCATGCCTTGTAGTCAAACTTAGTGACGTTCCACGAACAGACAAAGGCCTGGTATTTGGTTCGAATCCAAACTGCGACGTCGTTCTGCGCGCCAAAGGTGTCTCCAATATTCATTTTAGCTTGGCGTTTGACGGATCCAATCGCCCGCTAATTAAAGACCTGCATTCCTCTATGGGAACCCAAGTCACCTACGATGGTGAGGGTGAAGGCGTTCGCAGGGATTTCCGTTGGATTGTCGGCGGCCACGACATACCTCAGCAGAAGAAAAGCGTCGTCATCACAATACCTTACGCTGTTTCCTTCCAGATCGTGGTCCCACCCCACGACACCCAATCTCCAATGTACAACGATATGGTCAGCAGATTTAAACGAGGAACGGCAACTGCCGAGGGCCTTCTCTATGATCTAAGCCTCTCAAATCCGTCAACAACACTTGGTACGGGTGCCAACACCCCTGGCACTGAAGAGATCCACTTGAGTAAGAAACTTGGCGAGGGATCTTTTGGTGTTGTCACTCACCTATGGAATGTAAGCACTGGGGAAGAGCGTGTTGTTAAGGCGCCTACCATGAAAGCCATACAGAAAAAACAGTTTGATGAGGAAATTTGGCGCCGAGAAGCACGCATCATGAAGCGGGTTTCACATGTCTGTATACCGTTCCAGTTAATGTCGCTTTCCGTCTAACGACCTAGCAGGAGCACATCGTACGACTTATCGGATCGTCTTTCATCCCATATCCTCAATTAGACCTAGAATATGTGCCATGCGGGGCTCTGGGGGGCCATGTAGATATATCTTACGATGAGACCTTGACGATCCTCGAACAGTGCTTGTCGGCGCTGGCATACATACATGGGCTTGAGCCGCCGATTGCGCACCGCGACATCAAACCGGATAACATACTTGTCGAATATCGACATGATGGTTATATCTCGGTCAAGTTGGGAGACTTTGGTTTATCACGGGACAAGGTCGAGTTGACGACCATCTGCGGAACTCAGACGTACCTTGCGCCTGAGATCTATTCAGAGTTACAACAATGTGACGAGGACAGACTAGGCTATACCCGGGCAGTCGATATCTGGTCTCTCGGCGTGGTGGCATGTGAACTGGCATACGGTCTTCCAAGATATAAAGATCGGTATAGGACAAACGGCGGTGCCTGGTGCATGAAGATTGCTACAGAACTCCAAAAAGCATTGCAAATACGTCCTAGTGATCTGGGACAATTCCTGTTGACGACCATGGTGGTTCTTGATCCAGGAGATCGGTTCTGCGCAGATGACTGCTATGATCTGGTGAGGCATTTAGGTACAACCGAGAGAAGTTACCTCCACGCATCGCCTCTAGCGCCATACTCTGAGGAAGAGGATCAGGCGACGTTTAGGTACTCTCTGCAAAACCACGACACCGAGGCTTTGCCGACTGTGGTCTACCAGCCAAGGTCTACAGGAGCGGCCACGTTGTCCTCCTTCGTCAAATCGGGGGCACCACCTCCTGCGTCGCTTCCATCATCGTGGGTGGTCCAAGAGTGCGAAGAATCCGAAGAACCAACCTCATCGGCAATCATGCGGTTCGCCGATCGGCAACAAGGCCACGAGTTGGCTCAATTCTTTGAAGGCTACCCAGCGAATTCATTGGATTCCATCTACGTCGGACAGTCCTTGGCGTCACAGTTGGGAGTGAACAACTCAGAAGATTGGGCAAGCCAGTTCCTACAAGAATCTTCACAGTATAATCAGCCTAGAGCTTCGGGCTTGCAAATAGAGATAACTCCGGGGCCCGTAAGATCGAGCATCCCACGGGGTGAGGGCGGAGGATGGCCCCTCCAGAGAGGAACTTTCACAGGCGAAGAAGGCAATGCAATCGGGGCAGATGATTACGAGGAAATAGCAGGAGCGGCGTTACTACTTCAAGCCATCGGCCAGGGCTCCGGGGCGTTGTAGACATGTTGTAGTTGTTGTTGTTGTATATTTTTCGTCCGGGGGGCCGTAGGCCCAAAAAGTCCCCTACTGGGGCACAGGACGTGCTGAGCTAAGCTATCTATAAACGCTACCGTATTGATCCTCGCTCAGATCATCTGCAAGGCCTCTTGCGTCGGAGCCGTATACATGCTCGAGCTTTTTCTCTACTCATCCCCCCAAGAGGCACCTCTCTACTCGTAGCCAGCCCTACAGTAGTTGCCGGTGAAGCACGTCCTAGTGGACATCAATACATCTGATCTTCGCAGAGCTTCCCTCCGGCAGCGTCTCCATCTAGTTCATCCAGCATATCATCGGCACAAAGGCGCATTTCTTCCAAGAGGGCATCCCGTCAGCGGGAACTCATCCCTCTCTAGCCTAGAATTCTCCTGCACAGATAGATCAAATAGCTTTCCACACCCAAAGGCAGGAGAACCATGATCCCTAAGATCGCCAGTAGCTGCAATCCCAGAACCGTACATCCTTGGGGAAACCCCTCACAGGGAAAAACCCAAGGCGGCTAGAACGCTGCTCTGTGGATGAGGTAATCGCCTCATTCCACGGTCTCCAGGTAAGCTCTGTACCATTTCGACCCAGCGGTTTTGTCTAGTGGTCTCAGCCAGTGAGACGAATTGTCGAAGCCCGCTCGTGTCCCGGGCAGCAGCCGAGGCTGCAGAAAGAAAGAGGAGAGTCTCTGGGCAGTACGCGACTGCAGAGATCGGTCAAGCAGCTTCCGAGCTGCAAAAAGTACAACGAACCATGCGGGGTCCGTGCGTCAAGGTCGAGGGCACCAGAGGGCCCAGAAAGTCGAGCAGCCGAAGGCTGTTTGTGTTGTTGGGGCAGCCAAAGCTGCAGAGGTCGGTCGGGGCAGCGATAAGCTGCAGGCGGAGGCGAGAGTTAGGGTGCGATGACCCTCGATGTCAAGCAGCAGAATGCTGCGACTGTCTGGGCAGCCGAGGCTGCAGAAGTCGGTCGTACGGGAAGTCGAGGGGCACAGAGGCCGGAATGTCGCAGGCTCGCGAAGCCGAAATGTCGAGGTGGGAAGAAGTCGCAGATAAGACAAATGAAATAGTGCCCGGAGGCGATGTCAAGAGCTCGCGAAGCTCAGTGTCGTTGAAGACACATGTCACGAAGAAAGGTCAACTCTCTGAATCCCTTTCTTCAGGCAGCTGTTAGGGTCCCGCTAGCCCCACAGTTGCTTTTGTTGCCATTTTGGCCTGTAAAAATTTTCTACCTTAACAAAACGCTAACAGCGGGTGCCAAGGAAAAGTTTTTACAGGAGAGAGTTGGGGCGTTGTAGACATATGTGGAAATTGAGTGATTGTAGGGTAGGTTCTTATACATCAGACCGTTAGGAGCGCTCTTAAAGTATTTTGATTACGTGATTAGCAATTTAGCATGACGCATCCTATGAAAAAGTCTCTTATCGATAAAGGAATCACTCGATCTCGGTTGGACTCGGGTAAAGTCGGCATTTTAACGGTGATTGCATCATAACTTCCGCTGATATTTGCATTTATCTCCATACATGCTGTCAAACTCCATTTAATTCCACCCTGGCGCTCGCCCATACGCCAAAGCCTCTAATATCGTCATCCATGTTATATTCTTAGCCTCTCAGCATGGCAGCCTCAGCAGACAACAGATTAGTTTATGATATCCTTAGTGATCGCCGAAGGTGTGTTAGTGTAAGGGCGTAGTTGACCTTACCTTCCTTGCGATAAAAGATCATGTATATAGCCTGCATAAAATTCAAGCGTATAACCCGAATATCCATCACACGTTGTGTCCCCTGCTAGTAAATGTAAGTAGGGTTTTAGAGAGTGTACATAAAACTTGCCTGCTTCAACGTTCTCCAAGTCCACAGCATTCATGGCAAACAGCTCCGCCATTCTTTCCGGTACCGTCGCAGCGCTCGCACTTCATCATAAAAGGTGTTATGAAAGGTGACAATAGTAGTAGTCAAGAGATAAATGACCATGACGAACATTTATTCACTCATCAGGCAGCAAAAAATATGTGGGTCTGTGGTAAGGTGACCACTGCTGCTATGTCGAAGGTCAGGTGGATGAGCTGCAGGCACGTGGCCATGGAGAGCTGATTGGACAGGGGAGATCCACTCAGGAGCGCCACTCACCCAATTATGTCAAGGGCTGCTCATCTTTCATGACTACCTGTACTGGGCTAGGCTCACCCAATCATATTAAGCGGTACTTACCTTAGCTCATTGGCTACTGCGACGGCTGCCTGAGGTTTCCGTGCTTAGCAACCTCTATGTGTATCTACCAACGCAGCCCGTGCGGGGTATGTCCATCACAGGCATCCTCCCCGGTATGCCCATGATGACCTCTGGATTTTCTGTTGACGAAGCGAAGAAAGATATCTACCAGATTGGCTTTCATGTTATCGAGAACCCAGCTTTGGGCTCAGCGTTCGAGCAGATGACAAAAGACGAAGTGGCATTCGACATCTCCTCGGATACCGGATTTGAGTTCTGCTTCAAGTTCGTTTTGTCTGAGCCGGTAGGTCTGGATGTCTTTCAGATTTCAGTAATCGAGTTAACCATGTCAGCGAGTGAAAGAGACGCTGGACGCGCTTGGTGACGATCTCGGCTCACGATTCATTCTCGGGTACTGTGGCGGAATTCCTGCTGACCCAAATCGAATATATTCCTTCCGCGCTGGTGGAGATAAACCACATCTCTTGCTAGTGCATGCCTGGCCACGGAATTCGAGTTCAGTATACTATTGCGGATTGCATAGCGAAGAAGTTCCCAAGTACACGTCTGATAACAACCTGCTGCGAGTGTTGGGGCCGGATGCAAACTCGTTCACCGGCAAAGAACTTGGGTACGACGGAAACGATAAAAGACATCCTTTGGCGGATGGCGGATTGTAAGTAATCAGACACCTGAGTGCTTGGTTCTTTTTTAACAAAATTGAAGGGTCATATGGGATGCCAGGGCTGCCTTCCGATCGCTTCGCAAGTGGTCGTACTTTTATGTGTTTGTCGAGGAAGAACAGCTGAAAGAATGGAAAGAGACGCGCGAGTTCTGGAAGAAAGGATTAAGCATTCCAGCATCGCAGGATCCCGATTATGTGGCTCGGTTAGGAGTTTATGTGCAAAGAGATCAAGCATCTTGATATAAATTACGAAGAAATTATATCTAAGGGTCTTTTTCTACTGCCCTTGTCAGTGCCGTCCACCAGGAAGCTCGAGTCCCAACCCGAAGCGTACTCCTCGATGAAAGTGGCCACATGGTGGGCTGTGTCATCAAGGCAGAATAACCCGCTATTTTGAGCCTCTTGAAGTGTCACGCCGGGGTCGTCCATGCAGAAAAGTCCCGTATTGCTCACAGCTTTACCGACAACACGAGCCTCCTCAGGGTTTGCCATTACCACACCATTTCTCGCTATTAGCGTCTTATTCGGCTGCGGTTCATTGACGTCTGTATTCAGTGATGCAGGAGCGTTGTTATCCAGCGGGGGCCTGACATGGCTCGTTTCGTTCGAGGTTGATTTCGAGGATTTTGAGTATCGATTTATCTTTCGTGTGCTCGGCTCGCAAAATGTGATAGCAATTTTGTATTCATGAGAGGCTCTCATCTGAAGCCGTCGCCGGCGTTCCGCAATCCATGTTGTGCCCAGCGGGTGTTTGCAGTCGTGCGATGTTGCAGTGTTGCATGACGTGTACAATTTGCCGCACCCTTTGCACGGTTCGATAAACGGAATATCTGAGATGTCAAGAAGTGTTTGGCTCTGTCAGAAATGGGGACTTACGCGCCCTGAAATGCCGATTTCGATTGCTAGGGTTTCTATCTACTACCTCACAGTTCGCTAGCGGACATTGAGATGTTTTGTTGCGACCAAATTCATATTTGGGCGTGGCGATGTGTGATTGACTATGCAGTAAGTCTAGGATAAGTCGCGATTCCAAGGACTCACACATTAGCAACCTCTATAATAATTAGGAAGCACTCACTCGAAATTCTTCGATATGTAACTCAAGGGCATGATAGTTGTAAAATTGTCTGCTGCACACTTGGCATGTGGCTGGGCTTAAATAAGCTTCATTGTCTCGGGAAGTTTCTGGGGTGATATGGTTTAAACACTGCGTATATGCTGCGAGAACAGATTGTGTTTGGGACTAACGATATTGAATTAAATTTAGCTGCTGTTGGTAGGGGGTTTTAGTACCTTAAATTTTGTAATATGGAGTTGAAGTGCTTCGTATGTTGCAAATACTTGCAGACACACTTGGCATTTAAATTGGTCCGGCATGATGATGATGAAATTATAAAGGTTAAGTTTGAAATGACGAAAGAAAAGCGCAAGAACTTTTAGTGGCCCTGCTTTGTCATCAGTATCCAATCATTGCAAAAGGATAAGCTGGGCTCCAGGATAACACAAACAAAATCAGCAATTTGGAGTACTAATTTGGACGCGCCTGACACACATGGGATGTTGGGAGGTGGAAGCCAGCACGAACATAGGGTTGAATGGTCAGTACGCCATTTTTTGTGAGGGATATTTACCAACCATATGGGTTGCCTGCTAACTGGGGTGCGCGAGTGCGAGAAATGCATTTTTCGGCTTAGGCAGAAGAATCAAGAAGATCAGTAGCCTAGTATGCTGGTGTCTCTGCCGTTGTTAGAAATCATGACCTACCGTAAGTAAATGATACGATGGAAATAACTTTAGGACCCGTAGCCCGACTTGCTTAGGGGCGCCGTGTATGGATGGATGGGTCAGTGGTATTGTGTCTCATGATCTTCGTGCAGCCGCCCGGTGTCTTTGACCATACGACCACCTGTGCACGGCACAGCCCAATAAAGCAGTCTCTGGACAAACTGTTTCGTGTCGGGAAAATAATAGCCGACAGTATCGGATCAAAGGGAATTTGTCACAATTGGTTCGTGGGCCATGCCACACGCCCCTCCTCGCAAAGCTCCATTATTTTTATGCTACCCCTGTATTTTTATCGTGAGTTGCAAAAAACCTTCACTAACCTGGTTTAGTTTCGTCTAGTACCGAACAAGGGCACGCTTGACCCCTAACGTCTTTTTGCTTGGTTATCGGGCAGGCTATGTTTAGACGCAAGACCCATGCTTGATTTATGACTAGAATAAGCTAGCTGCATCGTGAGAACTTATCAGCATGAGAGCTCACTCTATACATGATGGTTTGGCTGGGCATCTAAACCCTGGTTTCGTTTTCTTTTTAGGATCTGCAAACACTTTAAGTTTTCGGGTTTCGCTTTTCTGGCTCTTTTCAGCTCCCGGGCAACCATCTTTTCGAGGATTCGCCTTCTTTATTCTACTCTCTTTCACAGACATACTAAACGAAGTTACCAGGAGATTTGACGCTGTAGAACTGTCTACAGACTCTGTGACTGAGAGTACAGATTATTACAAGCTTTATCTGCGCTGTCAAGACTGGTTACGTGGCAATCCGAGGAATCCTCTCTGGAAAAATCTTGATGAGTACATTGTGGCATGCCGAGATGTAGGACATGAGAGAGAGTTGGATGAGTTTTGGTGAGGCACTGGAGAATATGTGTCGGGGAGCCGCCAGTAGTGGTACATGAGATGGTGGCTGAGCATCCTTGGTAGTCTACCTCGAAAGGCCGTGGCGAGAAGTCAAATTGAATAGCTGTTGCGACCTAGCCTGGTACTGTACAATACCTTGAAAACCCCATATTTGGATTGTACTTTCTCTCAAATTTACCTTGTCTCTCTTAGACGTCTCCGCTCTTTCTCCATGATATCCCAATGTTGCTTTACGGCGCTCTCTGTGCGGTTCAGTCTGGCTGCAATCACACGGTCAGACGGATCCTGATGTATTTCTTGTAAGCGTTTAAGATCCTGCAGGAGTTTATCTTCCCCAGGTTCCCACTTGCGGCGGCGTGTCCTTCTAAGTCGACCCTTTGGCAGTCCGGAAGGGGTGCTTGCGTGATCGATACTGATGCTAGCGCCGCCTCCGTCGGTGGCCACTATTATACTATCGGATGTAGAACTAGTGCAAACGCCTGAGCTCTGTGGCTGGTCTACGTCTAGCTTGGCTAGAGTCTTCGAGATCAGCTCTTGCATGTCAAGTAGGAGCGTCGAAATAACTTCTTTATATGAAGGCGAGGTAAGCTTTGGACGCTTTGATGCTTGACATATATCCGAGACTAAAGGATGAGAGTCATCAATCACATCACTTTCAGAAAGCGATCGCTTGGTTGATGAGGTAACGGCGGGCTTTGCAACAGCGGGTTCTTTGACAGTCTCTAGTGCGGTGCTTGCTGCAAGGGCAAGGGCGCGCAAATCCTGGCCGTGTGAGTTGTGAGGCTCGTTGCTTGATACAGATGATGAAGGCTCTGCAACTATCCTGTTGCGGGGCTCCAAAACTGGAAGGTTCAATACAGATGGCGCAGCGCTGGACATAACGCCCGGCACATCCAAGTCAACTACCCAGGTACAGGCGTCATGTACACTATCAACAAAGGCATCTACCAGTGATCAGCAACATCTTTAGTATTCAACCTGAATATACATACCTTGGTCTCTTTGATTTTCTATGTGACAAGCAGGCGATTTTACTGAAGGCGTATTGATGCTTGAGCCAGCTGATTGTGTGGTATTTAAATCTGGTGACCAGACGGATACAATTGGGCTATCCTCTTCGTCACTTGCCTTTTCAGAAATTGAGATGAATGAGGCATTGTCATTGTAGGTTTCTCGCTCATTGTTCAACTCGGAGGCCCAGGGTGTTTTATCAATGGCTGCCCGAAGCTTTTGTTGTAGCTCCTTATCCTTGAATCTATCGTTTTGATGGTCAAAGCTCAAACTGGCGTCTTGTATCTCGATAGTAGAATCTGTGACAAGTTAGCAGTGTTGATTTATATCTGGAAGATAAGTTATCCGGACCTAAACGAGACTGTAGATTCTCCGAGCTAGGTGTGTAGGCGCTTGGAACAGTTGTGTCTCCGCGAGAACAGAATTCCAAGACTTCCTCGGAAGATGGATACTCGTAATAAGGATCTTGTGTGCTACCTGGGTTGTTTGGTGGAATAAATCTGTGGTCAGCCTGGGAGCATTTGAGGCTGGTAGCCAGTGTTGGCGAAAAGAGACTGTCGAGACACGTAGCACTTCTTGGGGCAAGTGTTGAACGTTCTGCCAATTGCTTTTGCCGTCTTCGCTGGGCACGCTGCTGGTGTTGCGCAGGATCATAAGACTTGATCACGAGGGCCATTTCGACTGAGTCCTGATGTGAATAGCTATTGCGATCGATAATGGCAAAGCGAAAAGAATGTGACGAGACTACGAGATTGACAGTCCAGAAGACCCTCCTTTTATATCCCAAGACGTTATCTCTCGTCCTGTGACGTTGTTAGGGAAGCGGGAAGCGGACAAATGGAGAAGTGCGGTTCGGGAAACTCAATCATGCCGAGACAAGTAGCTATTCGGAGCTTGCTGGATGTTCTGAATTGTAGGTTGGCCCCCGCCTTGCTTGTCGCCCTTCTGTTGGGTAGATGCTATTCCAGGAGAGGGTTGCATAACCGCCCTGGCTTCGTTATCGTGCGCAATAAGAAGTCAAAAACTGTCACGAGGCCGTCCGAGTAACTCCTTATTGGCGAGGTAAACCGGAAGCAAGCCCATCCGAAAGTTTATGCCGCGTGAAGGCTGGGAGGCAAATCGTGTTCCCCTCACAGTTGTATTCCGAGCAGGCAGAAGTGAGGCATGCGTGGACGCAAATTGCCAAGTTGAGTAAGTAATTCGTAAGTCCTGTGTATTCTCCCGAGTCGTAGACGTATCCAAACAACCCTCATGAGGAAATTTCACAAGGTCTGGACCATGGGCTGCGCGGCAAGCTCATAACCCCACACCACCTCGATACTCTTTGACGCAGACTCGAATTGCCATATTGAGTAAAACATCGTGAGTACACAATGTCTGCCTCCACGCATTGACGTGTCTAGTCAATCTCATGACCCTTAGTCGCAAATCCCAGGAGGCTAGACTGGTCTCATGTCCTGCAACCCAGCAACGACACGTCATCCTGTCAAAGCAGGCTTGCCCAAAGTTCGAGGAGATTGGACCATGGGATCCAACTCTACGACAAGGATTAGGATTCCTTAACCAAAAGGGGCAATCCAGGCGTGGTAGACAAAGGCACTTTTGTATTGCTAAGGCATATCGGCAAGGAAGTACGAATGACATGGCCAAGTTTTAGCCATGCTTATCATGATGCGGGCGTTGACCGAGAGCTTCGCATGACCACTTGAGCGACTCCAGCAAGGTTTCTCCTCTCACGGTCCATTCAGGCAGTCGACTGGAAAGCTTGAGATAACGGACTGATCCGGTAAGTGAAGTGTGCGGGGAGACGGGCATTTCAAGTCTCTGGCGCTGTAAATGAAAATCCGTATTACCGAGATTGGCAATTCGAGTGATCCCTGGGAGAAGAGAGGAGGGGTTTAGCGGAGGTTGGAGATGTTGCGAGGTTGCTGGTGTGGCAGGAAAACAGGGAAAAGCTTGACGACCAAGTCAAGGGGCAAGAGGCCGGGGACTTTAGCTTGGAAGTAGGCAGGGCAAACCTCTCTGAGTGTGGTGAAGTGGACGTAGAGAATGCTGTTTGCAGACGGCGAGAAGAGATGTCGTTGCTGAGGGACCACGTGACAAGTAAAAGACAAAGGGAGATGGGCGAGTGGGAAGAGACTTGAAAGGTACATGGCGCGACATGGTGGGCGGTTAGCCGCTTTATAGGTGCTGCAAAAGCGGCGCAAGGTTGCGGGGTCGCGAAATTCCCGATTTTGGCAAGAGCCGAAAACAGGGGCGGAGGCGGCCATTTCCTGATGCGGGCAAGCCGTGATATTATATACTGATATATACTTTATTAGCATTAACTACTTACTGTAATCTAATATGCCTATTATAGCTAATCTACTAATAATAATACTTTTATAATAATTGCTATTTTTAAATAGATAATCTAAAAATAAAATAACTATATTTAAATATAACCTCTCTAACCTTTTTAGTATAAACCTGCCTATTATATTAATTCCTATAATAACCTGCCTTATATAATTACTAAACTGCTTTTATAATATAGCCTATTATATTATTATAGAATATAGCGGCCGCTTATCTTTATCTTTTAATTCTATTTATTACTAAATATATATTAATATTCTCTATCTCTCTTTATATTTAGGCTATATATTATCCTCTATCTTACTATTAAATAGCATTATTATTATTATATAGGCCTCCTTTTACTTAATCTTAAATAATTTAGCTAACTTTAGGCTATATTAAATAGTAGCTTTATATACTTTATTTAATATAGAATTAAATATTGCCTACTTTTACTGCAATATAGGCTTATTATCTTTAATTGCTTATATTAACTGTTATAATATATCTAGTTTAAATCTATCTAAATATACTGGCTATTCTATCTAATTTAACTATAGGCTTGCCTCCTACTTATTATAAATTTTCTATATCTATACTTTATCCTTACTTTTAAATATATTTTTATCCTCTTAATAAATTTACTTTAAAAACTTAGCCACTTAATTAATACCTTTTTATAGCTAGTTTTTATCTTTATAAACCTTAATACTGCATTTAACCTTAATAAAACCACTTTTTACTTAAGACTAAAATAATTACTAGTATTATATATTTTCTCTTTATAGCTTTTTAGTTATTATTATTTATCCTATATATTATCCTCTCTTGCAGCTACTAATAAACCTATACTCTACTTTATAATAATCTAAAATATATCTATTATTTAATCCTATATATTTATACTTATTATAACCCTTACTGTTATCTTTAGGCAGTAAAATATATAAGATCTATTCTATAGTTAATAATAGCAGTTTTTACTTCTCTAACTCTATCTAGTTCTTAATAATATTAGAAATTATATTAATAGCTTTCTATACTTACCTTACTTTAAATTTAGTTATTAATATATAGTTATTCTTTAAATATACCAATACTTTATTTATAATATATATATATTTATATTTTATATAAATAGAGAATAAAAATGCCAGTAAATAATATATAAATAGGTCTATACTATATATATATTAGAAAATTAAATAGTTACTTAATTATAATACTTAATATTTTTATCTCCTTATTCCTGCTATTGCTTTCTTTTACTGGCCCCTTAATCTTAAATATTAAACTCTATTACTAATTGCCTGCTCTCTATACCTTATCTAGCTAATTAAACTGCTTAATTTCTTTACTTTTTATAATATCTTTTAATTAACTTCTAAACTTTAATTTAATATTATAACTATAAATAAACTGATTATACCTTAAAAATAAAATAGATAATTTACCTAAATATCTACTTTTTAATAATATTAGTTTTATTAAATTACCTGCTATAATTTTAATTTATATTAACCTCCTATTTCTAAATTATATTAACCCCCTATTATTAATAGTGCAGTTTTAATTTATATAGGATTTTAATTTATGCTAACTTAATGCAATTTGGAATTTAGAGTTAGGTCCTTATATTATATTTAGTCTTACTATATATACTATATTACTAAATACCTAGCCTAATTAATCTTTCTTAACTACTACTTCTTAATAATTTAGCTAATATCTATATACTTATATCTATCTAATTAATTAAATCCTAACCTTTCTATATAGTTAAGCTCCCTCTATTTTATAGATATATCCTTTTTGCCCTATATTACTAGCTAAATATATTATTTACCTTATAAAGCTTTTAGTATTTAGCTTTTAATAAGGCAGTCTTCTATATATTCCTTATAACTGCCTTTATAAGAGACTAAAGAGCTTTAAGGATTAACTTTAGAGAGCTACTATAATATCTTCTAATTTAGCCCTAAAGGTATTTAGACTATAATCTGGCCTTAAGGACTGTTACTAAGGTCCTTAAAGTCTAAGCTTAAGCTTATTAGGCTACCTCTTTAATAGGCATTAAAGTCTATAGCTATATATTAAGCTTTAAGATTATAACTTTAAGGTTAAAAGAAGTAAATCTAGCTCCTTTAAAACCCCCCTTAATATTTAATTTAATTATAGTCTTTTAAAAGGCAATATAAAAGGCCAGAAAGAACTTAATCTTAAAAATATAAATTATAGACTATTTAATTAATTACTCTATTTCTTAACTATATGCCTTTTTTAGCGGCCTAAAGCACCTAACATTAAGTAGCTATAGTAGGTATAAAGAATAAAGAGGTATATAAAGTATAATAATATTATTAACCTTATAATATAGCTAAAAATTAATAGATTAATAACTTTTATAGCTATTAAGGATTAAAAGATAATAGGCACTAACTAATTAATTAGCTATATATTAATTAAAGTACTTTAGTTAATTAAGGCCTATTTTATTATCTATCTAGCTATTTAGTATTATAATAATAACCTAAATACTTAAAAGGTTACTATTTTAATATTAATTAATAAGGTAATATTAACCTATAATTACTAAATATAAATTAATTA
The DNA here is from genome assembly GCA_014885045.1 of Fusarium sp. 'flavolapis'. Classification (NCBI taxonomy): domain Eukaryota; kingdom Fungi; phylum Ascomycota; class Sordariomycetes; order Hypocreales; family Nectriaceae; genus Fusarium; species Fusarium sp. 'flavolapis'. The sequence goes on along the minus strand of JADAQZ010000079.1, from coordinate 190,172 downwards.
CTTAGCCTTTTATATTAATTACTTAAATTATAGTAACCTATTTCTAATTTTTAGGCTAGATTAATTTTAGGTTTTTATATCTTTTTAAGCTAGTAATTACTATACTGCTTAATATTATACCTATTATAAAGCCAGTCTTATTAAAGTTCTAAATATTATTTAATTAAATGCTATATTTTATAATTATATTTTATATAAGCCTAAATTAATTATAAATAGTAATTAAATCTTTATATTAAGCTTTTTAATAGTTATATTTATAAAAAAAATATATTTTAAGCTATAGTTATTACTTAATAAAATTAATAGCCTAGTGCTTACTAATTAATAATATATTGCATTTAGTAAATAGTTAATTTACTATTTCCTTAATATTACAATACTAAAAGGGAAATCCTTATAAATTTAGGTCTAGGATATACTTAACTATAACCTATTTCTTTTAATTACTTAATTTTTAATTATTAGAGATATAATTAATATAAGCCTAATAACCTTAAGATTAGTAATAAAGTATATAGAAGGGGACATTATAGAGAAATATAGCTTATTATAGACTTAATTTTAAGTCTTTTTAATAGGCCTAAAGTATAAGATTTATATAAGCCTTAATAGTAGATTAGGATATATTATTTAATTAAGAATTAATTAATTAAATAGTATTAATATAAGGTGCAGGATTTTTATACTGCTTACTTATCTATACTGCTTGCTTATTGTATACATTAATTATTATAATCTTTATATTGTTTTAAATATATTACTAAAACCAGAGAGATAGTATCTTAAAGCACTAAAACTAAGAATCTATATATATAAATATATAATTAAGATACCTTTAGGACTAAAGTGGTTATTTATTTATTTATTTATTTATAATAGGCTGGCTATAATAATTAAAAGCAAAGGTAATATATTAAATGCAGGCCAGCCCCTGGGCAGAGCCTTATACTGCAGTATTAGGCATAGTTAGGTAAGGAATAGTTTATTAGGTATATTTAATCCTGATAAGCTTACTTGTTTACTGATAAGCTTACTTGTTATTTTATACCCCTGTAACATTACTGGCCATTTTAGTTACAGTCCAATGTGTAAGCCCCACCTTAATTGTTTTTCAACTTCTCAGCGGCTAAATGTAGTTACCTGTCAATCAGGTCAAGGATAATACGCTCCGAGACGGCAATTGCGAAAGTTAATGCATTACTTGACGCCATGTTTGTTCTCCGTGGTCTTTTAACAATAGTTCCTCTGTTAATCTCTCAAAAAGTGCGACCTTCCGTTCTAGGGTGCATCGGCCAATAGACCGTTTAGGAAGCTGTGCCAAGTGTGATAGCTAAGGCCCAGTCCGGCACCTATTGCGTGATATATCCCGCCAATAAGTCAGTCTGCCAAGAAATGGGAACGGCACCTAGAAAACGTTGTATGATGGTCTTGATATGACTATAAATCGTAGCCACAGGCCATAGAATATCCCTTCTCAATATCAACTCCATCACTACTTCTCCAATCATTTCTCTCTGTGTAAACGATGGCTAGTCTCGTTCGTCTCGCTCTCTACCTGGGAGCTTTTCTGCCTGCTGCTCTTGCTGCCCCCACCGCACCCAGCAAGGGCTCAGACGTGATTCCTGGGAAATATATCGTCACCCTCAAATCTTCTGCTTCCTCTGCGAAAGTCGAGTCTCACCTTCAGTGGGTTGGTGATGTTCATCGCCGCAGCCTTTCTAAGCGTGACACTGCTGGTATCGAGCATACCTTTAACATCAAGAACTGGAATGCCTACGCTGGACAGTTCGATGAGGACACTATCAAGGAAATTGAGGCCAGTCCCGAGGTAAGCTTCAAAGATCCAACCCCAGACTGCTGCTTACAAGAGACAAGGTTGCTTTCGTCGAACCTGACAAGGTTGTGAAGCTCAGCTTCGAGGAATCTAGCGAATTGTCTGATAGGGCCCTGACCACCCAGTCAGGAGCTCCTTGGGGTCTTGGAACGATCTCTCACCGCACCTCTGGTTCCACTAGCTACATCTACGATACATCTGCTGGCGAGGGCTCTTATGCCTATGTCGTCGACAGTGGTGTTTTAATCTCTCACTCGCAGTTCGGCGGCCGCGCTGTTGCCGGATATAGCATCTTTTCGGGAGCTAACACTGATACTCTTGGACACGGAACTCATGTTGCTGGCACTATTGCAGGCTCAACCTATGGTGTTGCTAAGAAGGTTAGTACGCATAGCTGTATCTGATAAGCCCATGCTAACGTCGATAGGCGAATATTGTTTCCGTCAAGGTCTTCCAGGGAGCAGAAGGAACTGATTCTGGTGTTCTCGCTGGTTTCAACTGGGCTGTCAACGATATCACCTCCAAGGGCCGCGCGGGCAAGGCCGTTATTAATCTTTCTCTGGGTATGACGGATCCTCCTGTTCCAGGAAGCACTTTCACTAACGCCTGATCTAGGCGGCGACGCATCTCAAGCTTGGGTAACTGCTATTGACGCTGCTTACAACTCAGGTGTGCTCTCTGTTGTCGCTGCCGGAAACGGTGATGAAGATGGAAACCCACTACCCGTATCGAGTCAATCCCCTGCCAACGCTGCCAACGCTATCACTGTTGCTGCTCTCACCTCTGCCTGGAGACCTACTTCATTCACAAACTACGGTATGGCTATCCCTATCCCCTTTAATCTCAGAAATGATTGACTTAAAATTTAAAGGCGCTGGTGTCGATATCTTTGCTCCCGGCCAAGGAATTCTCTCTGCGTGGATTGGCTCCAACAGCGCCACTAACTCTATCAGTGGTACATCTATGGCTTCTCCCCATGTCGCTGGTCTTGCCCTCTACCTTAAGGTTCTCGAGGGTCTTACTACACCAGCTTCTGTCGCAAGCCGAATTAAGGCCCTTGGAACCTCCGGAAAGATCACTGGTACCCTCTCTGGCAGCCCTAATCTGATTGCCTATAATGGCAACAGTGCTTGAGTCTGATAGAGTACAGTAAGGTAGCATAGCTCTGTCCAGACCATTATAAGTTCTTGGAACACCGTAGAGTGTTATTGGAATAAAGACAGGTTACACCACTTGCAACTTATCTCTCACCCTTGCCTATAAATCCAAGTCCAGAACCTTCCACAGCCCAGCCTAAGGTAATACATATTTCTAAAGAGGACCTGTGAAGTATCTACCGTAGAATGGAAAATTCCAGTTAGGGTCCAGTCAGCCAATATATCGGTCAACGATAAATCAGCCTCTTCGAGGCTAAAGAAACATCACATAAACGTGCGACAAGAGATTGTTTCAAAGGACAGTTCATCTTATTTGTTTCCATACCGCAAATCCACATCACCTGTTTCGGAACAACATTCACCAAGAACCAATTCCCTGTGCATGCCACTAATGAGCCTATCAACAAATCCACTGCCCTCAGCTAAATTGATCCCTTTGCTGTGGATCTCTGAAGAAACCTGCTCATAGTCCATAAGCCAATTACAGCCGATAAAGTTCTCAGTTTATCTAATAAACTACTTCATTGATAAATTGACCCATAGTTTTAAGCATCAATCATGACGCAAACCTGAAATCCAACCTTTTGTTTCCTTGGTCAGTTGTTGTCTTGAGATAATTAATTCTCTCCTCTCTGGTCATGCCTTCCCAGATCTTATCTCTTTTGTTATTCTCCCTAACATAATAGAGCTTAATAAAGATATAGATCAAGATATTATAACCCAAGACTCCAAGTAGCGCTTTGTTTCCAGTATAATAGTATGGCGCGTCGTTCTTGCGGTATATCTGTGAGGATATAATGCTCGACATTTGAACGCTCATGTTATAGAGCGAAGAGCCAACAGTACGAGTGCGGACAGATCCGGCATTGCGGGACGTCAAGGCCACAAGAATCGCATGAGGGTAGGGAGCGCCAACAAGAAGCGTAGACAGAGTCCATTTTGCCCATTTCCATCCTGGAAAGACGGGAGGCAAAACGACAAGGGAAACCAGAAGTGGCAAGGACCATAGTTGGCCGATAACACCGAGAAGAACACGCTGGTTGATCCTTTCGGATACCCAGGTCCAGAACAGTAGCTGTATAATGAACAAGGTATATGCCGGGATTGTAAGAAGGTTGGTATGGAAAGTATCGAAACCAAGAGCCTTGCATGTGAGTGTGATATATGCTTGGGGAGGCGCATTAGGAATGCCCCAGGAAAGACCGATGAGATAGATAGGCCACATATGGTAGTCAGAGAGAGCTTCCCAGATCAGGCTGCCCGTTAAGCCCTGACGGTTATGCATGGTAGCCTTGCCAGGATCATCCCGAAGAACTCGCGTAACCATAATGATCTCTTCGCGTTCAGAGAACCATCCAGACCTGGGTCGAAGTAATCCTTTCCAGTCTGTTCGAGAAGTCTGTGTGGGGGATGGCGGAAGGTAGAAAAAGGTCAATATACCGATCAGTGCAGTAAATGAGCCCTCAATCACGAACAGATATCGCCATCCTTCATGGAGCCCACTATGGCCCCGGAGGTGGAGAATACCGTATGCTAAAAAGGCACCAATAATCTGCGTGCCTTGGTATGATGTCCAGAACCAACTTAGGCGTCTAGGAAGCTCGACATTCTTGTAAAAGTACGAAAGATAAAGAATGGTGTCAGGGATGAAGCCTGGAGGTATACAAGTCAGCGGCTCATGATGCCAAATGAGGATAATACAGGCTAAGAGCGACATCCTGTGTTGATTTATAATTACCTCCTTCGAGCATTCCAAGCAACCAGCGGCAGATAAAGAAGCTGGTCTTTCCCTGAAGCGCGGCTTGTGACATTGCCACAACACTCCATAGTACCATCTGGATAGGGATCCAGACGTCTGGTCCAAGCTTTTTCCCAATGACTTGTGACGGGAGCTCTGCAAATAAGAATGAACAATAAAATATCGTCATGCCATTATTGTAGTCATTTGTCGTGAGACCGAGATCATCTGGACAGAGTTAGTGCTGGTAGGATACAACTGACTGTCGACCATGAGCTTACTTAGCATGCCATCTGAAAGAGCTTGGACGATATTGCCACGGTCCAGCTGGAGAGCAAAGAACATAATGCAGGCAGGAAGTGCGATGAACCAGTCAAGCTACCATCGGAGTTAGTATCGCTGTTCATGTAATCCATGTTACGTGAGCGACATACCCGTCTTACTAGCTTCTCCTCTTCCTGGGATTCCCACGTCGCAGAAGGCTCGAAGCGGTGGGCGCCTTCGAAGCCATCGACTATCTTGTACATATCCACCGCTTCCGGAGCAGCAAAGACATTGTGATGGCTGTTCACAATCTCGCTATGTAGGGAAGCTGTGTCAGAACCTGTTGAGTAGCCTTCGTCGACTGGTACGTGGCTGACATCTTTGCCGAACAGATGATACCACCTGTAACGCTTGACAGGCTGAGTCGTGAAATCTCCAGCGGGATGGGATTCAGCAAGGCCTTCTTTACTGGACATTGTCAATGAATCTTTTGTCGAACTCTGGCTGTCTCTTGTCCAAGATAAAGCAAAATACAGTAGGAAGTCTGATTTTATATATTCTAGTCTCTGCGGCCATTATCCCTCTTTCCAACAGGCCAGAGAGAGGTGAAAAGCCAAAGTGCCGTGTTATCCGAGATGAATCTATTGCGTGATGCGATAAAGCTGAGTGATAGCATTTTAGGGGAAGTGTTGACAGGGCCAGATGTGGCTATCTTAGATAGATACATATCAAGCCTCAGATGATAAGTCTAGCTAGGGGAGGAAAGAAAACACAGGACCTCAGTCCAAAATGACAAAAATACTTAGGTAATTTAGTATAAATTTAGGATATTTTGTTAAGTTTAGGGCATATATTTACTAAGCCTAGGATGACCTTTGCTAAATTTATTTTGACACCTTACAGTAAGGGTCGCTGTTTTCTTGCCTCCCGAGGTCTAGTCAGTTACCAGTGGCGCAAAGTGGCCATGGTGCTATTAAGTGCGGGATTTGCGTGATAACTTGCGTGATTAGCACTAGTGTTTTGTTACTGCCTGCGGGGCTAGTACATTAGTGAAAAATCAGTTTCTGGCTAATGTAATAAGTAACAGCAATTAAAATGTTATAAACAGGACTCAAGGCGTCTTGTGTCTTTTTTGATGTGCATTATAAAACTTTTGCCTATCTTTTGCAGAGGACTCATAGTACCAGCCACTGGCGCTGTTAATGAGGTCTCTCCATTAGTCCCATAAGCAGGATGACTCCTAAAATCTAGGTAGATTATCAACGCCAAAGACGAAGTCAATGTCGTTATTGAAAGACTTGTTTTAAGTAATAAACATGTTGTCAGTATGTTTGCCGGCATTGAAACCTGCGTGGTGTCACTTGCGTAATTCGTTTATAGATACAGACCCTCTTGTGATAAAAGGGACTTTGTCAGTACATATATGGATCACGGCCGAGGAAACTCTTCGGTATCGTCGCTATTCTTTCAGCTGAACCCTCCGGTCAGCTCAACACTACGGCAAGGTAGAAAAATGCCCTACGTCCCAGTCATGCACCTGTTGCCCATACTAGCCAGTGTAGTATTGGAATGAAAGCATCTCATGTCAGATAAATTCTTGACAGTAAGCATAGTATTCGAGAATCAGTATCAAACTCCTTTCAGGCTGCTAGCTATCATCACTACTACAGAAAGGCCTTGGACCTACCAAAGCATCATTCAGTGAGTCAAAATGTACATGTCAAGGCTCTCTGAATCTCTCAAGATAATTTGGCTGTAACTGCTTTGACGCCATCGATCTAATAACTTAGTCATCGGCAATTCTATGCTGTGAGTGCAGGTCTGTTGATGCGCATTGCTGGATGCAACCTCAATTACCGGTCAACCTTTATCACTTATTAAAGGTGAACGCAATAGCAAATAGTTGTATTATAGAATATCTGCCAATGCTTCCAGGTATCTGCCCCCATTGTGTTATTTCCCCTTGTCTACCAGGTGAAGGACTCTTCAACATAGCGAACAACAACACCATGTCTCGCCATCGCAGCACAGACATATCGAGCTTCATCACACATTGCATGTGGACCACAAACGATAACGGTAGTTCCACCAATGGCCTTCTCCAATTCCTTCGTCAAAACTCTTTTTATGTCCATTCGCTCACCAACTGAGACATGGGTCTCGATATGGCCCCAGTTGGAGTATTCACCACCTTCTTTTTCCTCGGCGACGTCTCCACCAACAATCATACTCTTGACTACATCGACAAGACCCTTACTTTTGATTCCCCAATACAGCTTAGTGGTTCCCAAGGGCTTGGCGTACATTGACAGGGAAGCTCGGAGAGTTGACAGAACGCCAGCAATGCCGACACCGCCGGAGATGACGAGGGTGTTTGGGTATTCGATGTTAGGCTCGAATCGGCTTGTGTCTTCGTGACCGTAAGAAGACTCGATGAGAACGGGGATAGCGATGCCAGTGTCGGCTTTCTTGGCAAGCTTGGCCGTCATACCACGGAGGTTCTGGACGAACAGCGTGATGCCAGGTTTGATAGTACTGCTATGATCTCGAAGCTGACGGACGTTGGACATAGCGCCGCCCATCTCTTTGGAAGCTGATGCCTCAGTTGGTGAGATGGCACCCTCATTCTCAGACTGGGTATGCGAAGCCGAGCTTGGAATCATGGACTCTCCATCAAGCTGGCCCTTGCTGCAGTTGACAATCGAGAAAGGGTGGTTCTCCCAAACGCGCCAGGACAGAGTCGGGAAGTAAGCGAAGCAGTGACCATGAGCATCAACATCTGGGATGTCAACACGCAAATACTTGTCATCAATACGAGTGACATATGCTTTTTTGATACCATATCTAGAGATACGCAGAATGCGGAGAAGTCTTTCAAGGCCCCAGAAGCAAAATGCGATGATGAGCCAGATCTCGAAGCCGCTTGTGTCTTCGTACAGGAAAACAATATGATACCAAGAAGCGACCAGGGCACCGATGGTCAATAGTATGTGCGTGATGAGAAAGACCTCATATAATATCTTTCTGATTGGAAGCATCGAGAAGGGGATCAAGGCGGAGAAGAGGACAGTGCCGACAACGCCGACGTACCAGTAGGGGTATGTCAGAACAAGGGGATATGAGTGTTGCTCGATCATAATTCGAAGCCAAAGGAGCGAGTGAAGGGCGACTTGTACGACACAGATGGTGGCAGTCCATCGATGGAGAAGAAGGAAGGTTGAGTAAGACCAGTTAGTGAGCCGAAGAAGCACGCTGCTACGGCCGGCATAGAGAATGACAATAGGGATGTTGGCGAAGGCGATGGCACCAGCCCGATTACCGATAAAACGCATTAGTGCATAATGACGATCTGGATAGACGCCGTTGGGGGTATAATTCGGGTATCCTTCGAATGTCGCCAGGCAATTGATACCAATGAGGTAGAGAATAAAAAGAGCTTGACCTCTAGTGGGAACCATGCCAATTCCAAGCGTGGCTACACTGTGCTGCCTGCCCCAAGCTGGAGGGTCTATGAAGTAGCCGTAGAACTTGCTTCTGAAGGATGTTGGCAGAGGAAGCAAGCGTAGGAGGGAGAAGCCAATGGGTACCATCACACATGTCATGAAGGCCAGAATGCTATGATTAGTCAGTAGTGGTTTGAAAGCGAGATCAAGGAGACTTACGAGTACTTGCTTTCATTCTTGGCGACGGTCTTGTATTCCCTGACGCCATTCAGCTGGCCTTGGAAGACAGCTGCATCAATCGAGATGGTACGGTTGAACAACGTTTCTTCTGGAGACATTGGTTTTGGGGTACTCGAGGCGTTGACCTGAGCCAAAGCCTCGGTGTACGACCATCGAATGGACTTGGACTCGTAAATCATCAGAGTCTCCCAGAAGGTCTCAACCTTGTAAAGTTTGACATTCTTTGGGCAATAAGAGTGGATGCAGTAGGCTATGGAGGTCAAGTACGAAGGGTCGTTGGAAAAGCATTCCGCCGATGGATATGCCTCCGCCTTCGCCTCTGCCGTCATGCCGGCGTACTCAGGGCAATCAAGATTGTAGGGCATTGCCCACGAGCACGCTTGAGCACATGGTACTGGGTAGGAATCTCGCCCATAACCTTCAAGAGGGACAGTGGCTGATGTGCTGGGGAAGAAAGAAAGTGCTGACAGCACGATTGCTAATCTCGGCATCGTAGTGGAGGACCACATGGTGGCTGGTACTCAAGGCCAAGATACAAGACAAGTAGACAGTGATGAACTGAATGACCTGAGAACCGAAAGAAATCTAAAGCGCTCGGTAGTTGATCTTTAAGTAGCATCGCGGCCCAGTATGGATAAAATACCTCTTATTCCATAAATGGTGATTCTTAACAAAAGACCCCTCAGAAGATTCCATGACTGCATTCTAGATCCGTGATCGCCGGATATCGTTCGTTTTTGATAACGGCTATTGGCTTAGTGTTACCAGAAGAAACCTGGGTCATGGGTTTTGTGGCTTGTTGATTAGCATCAGCTTTTGGGGGACTGGAAGGGATGGGCCATGTTGAAGAAGTGCCTGGGACCCAGTTCGTTAGATGCAGACTTTCCCAGGGTCGGAGGGAGACCGAGAGTTTGCACTTGGTTAGTGCCGTCTCTTGTGTGTGCGGCATAGCTCCAGACTCCAGTCAACTGTACAGGACTTCAGAGCTTCGGAACGGTATCTTCAACATGTTGAAGTAGAAATATCGCTGCAATTCAATCCATCCCCATACCATATTGAATCTTGGGAGTAACAAGTGCCCGTCTTGGCAACGTGCCGACATCTCACCTCTTGGCGATATCACTTCTTGGCACCCAAGTGAAGGAACCATCAGCCCCCCAAAGAATTTTACCCCGTGTCACCATTGGTCACAGTGAGACATGGCGTTCCAGAACCCTTAATTCCGCCCACTGAGAACAACACAGTGACGCAGCGGAATTCTGCATGCAGCCAGGCAAATTTTTCGTTTAGCTGTGCCGAACTGCCGCAGCCACTGATCAGATAAAGAGAGTTATCCACGTGTTCTAGACCCAAAACGGGAACTTGGACGGATCGCGCGGGGTCCTGGCTGATTGATAAGATGGATCTGATTGATAAAGGAGGCTAGGGTAGGGCTAGCATGTGACGGACCGTGGGGCGAGCGCCATGGACAAGTGTAATTGAGAGTTTTTACTCTGATTTTAGGTAATAGTCTCTGTAGTCTTCAGCCACAAGTTCTGTCTCTTGGTTCTTGTTACGATGGTGGTTGCAGATCATCCCGGAGGCATGAAATATGACCCTACCAGAATCAACTCTTCATAGGTACTTCAACACGTTGCAGAAGTTCTCGTGAGGCAATATTACTGAAACAGGTCACCCACCTCGTTTAACAACATCTGATTTGTCTCCACTACAGCAAACCGCTAGCTCCATCAGGCTTGCATCGGGACTTCTCGACCTCGTATGAAATTTTCTGCTGCATTTCTGTGACTAACTTCCTCGCCTGTTCCAGACCCCTACCATTTCGGCTCGCGTCGCCGTTTCATTCGCGTGGGGGAACATTCTGGACCATTATGGATGAGGTGAAATAATAACTCTCACAGTATGCATAACTCTTGATCACCCTGTCATGTCTCTTCAAACTAACCGCATATCGTCAAGTTTACGGTTAGTAGCTTTTTGTCAAGCCAGAGGCTGCTGTAGAAGATTGATCTCTGTGCCGAGTTCCGACATAATGAATAAGGTTATCAGATCATTTATGTCCTACTTGAGGGACAATGTCTAACTAATGGCAGTTTCTACGCTGATCATTCGGACCCTCGGGATGTTTTCTAGACGCCGTATTGGAGATTCATATGCTAGATGGCGTTGCGGAATATGAGACGCTAGAGATGATTTATTTCTTGCGATTGAATCGCTCCCTTTCATGCGATATCGGCCATCTAGCTAGCTCTCCACTTCCGGGTCTTGAGAATCAACAGCCGACTTTCTCCGCCAATCCGGTACCCTAGAGGTGCGTTCGATGGTGAGAATTGATAATACACATGACCCGGGAATAACACCCAATTAATGACTTTCAAGTCCTTCAACAATGAGATCGAAACCCACTGCCCGAAGTCGGTCCACAAATGTGATGCCCAATGTCGATGGCGTCAATAGTCCAGCACCAGTAGCCCCATTCTTGTCCATCTGATTGATTGATGCTGCAGCCTCTACAGCTAGAATTGCAGCCATGTCAACCAGCGCTCCTTTGTAGCTGAACTTGGCCAACGCCACTGGTTCTTTATTGTCAGTCACATAGCCGACTGCCTTCCATTCCGCACTCTCAATCTTGCGGCTTTTGTCTCTGTCGGGTCCAGATCCTGGATCGAAAGACTTACCACGAACGAAGGATCTGAACCATGGTAATACTAGCAAGAAAATGCCCAGTTTTGTGACAATGTGCATGAGTAGTGCAGATATATGGCCAGTGGCTGGGCTGTACTCCTTGAACACGAAGTTTTGTCCGTAAATCTTCGGATTCAAGGCTGCTGATCGTTGAACGACGGACTCATTACCCCATGCCACGAAGGATGTTGCCAGATGCCCAAGATGTTGGTCGTAGCGATGACCCAGAAATCCCTGGCTTTTCTTTACCACATGCTTGGGATCTGGCACCAAGACCGAGGTGTCAGAAGTCAGCCAGCCATTGATCCCATAAGTCTCGGCAACGTCAAGAACAGTATGCAGGGAACCACCTTGCATCCCGAGCATGTTGAGTTTCCCAGAGCATACGATTTCAGATGCTGCCGGTAGGCTTTTCTCTCGTAGATGTCTAGCAATCAGCCACGCCACAAGATCAGATGGAGCACTCGATCCCGAGATAGCCGGGATAATAATAGCGCCTGAACCTTTGGCCACCTCGTGAAAATCACGGATCATCTGAGCGATCCATGCAGTTTCGGTGCTAAAGTCGACGTAATGGGTGCCGTTACGGGCACATGCTTCAACGATGGGGGTGCCATGGCGGTGATATGGTCCAATACCGTTGATCAGAACTTCGGTGTCTCTGACAAGGGGATTGAGGCCCTCACCATGGAGTCGAGGGATAACGTAATTGTCCGGTTCCAGTCGATCGGGATTGATGGCCCGGAGTTCTTGGCGCAGAACTTCAAGCTTTGCGGCTGAACGACCTGCAATACACCATTTCGTATTTGTTGGGAAGGTCTTGGCAATATGCTCAGCACAGATTGTGGCGGTCCATCCTGTGGCGCCCAGGATGGTTATCTCATAGGGTCGAGTGCTCATGGCTTTCTGACGAGTACTGTCACACATCGCCGATTGAAAATTGAGGTGGCTGTTGATTATATACCAGCTTTTCGACCGTTCTTCCTTTCTGTTAACGTCTTGGCGTATTTCATTTTGTCAATTACCAATCCTATAAATTGACGTTGCTTCTTTGGACCCTGCCCCATTTATCGCGCAACGCTTCCCTGTTCGAGAAGCGAATGGTAATTAGAGCGTGAATTCGGACGAAGAACGGACCAACTGGATCGAGTAAGTGTTGCGCACCACTCCAGGGGCCAAATCACTGAGCGTCATGGCAAGCACAATGTAGCTATTTGTAGAATAACTTGGTATGCCCCTATACCTCGAGACAATTTGTCAAGATCAGCATGGAAATAAACATTGAAGACATTCGCATGGGATAACGTGCTACGTCCCTAGGTACCAGGCTCAAGGAGCCCAATCACAAAGACAATCCCTTGGTTGCCAACGCTTTCCATGGTAATGGGTTATTTCCCGCATAATCATCTACATTAACTACAACATATGATATTTCCAGGCGTTCTTTTCTCCCTACCAGAAAGTTTCCACCACATTCCACTCAAGTGCAAGCGACAGAGGTGACTCATTATAAATCCAAGCAGTATCAATTTATTCAAATAACTCCAACGATGACCCGACACACAAGCTAGTAAAAAAGGTTGAACTAGTACAGAGTAAGAAAGAGATAGATCGATATTTCTTTCAATATAATCTCAAGACATAGATATTCCAAACTCGATCTGTATGAGCAATCTTGCGGATCTACTATCGGCGATCCATTTTTCGAGAAGAGCCATTGCTACCGTAGACTTGTTCTGGGCTGGGAAGTCTTAGTCCGTATAGGTGAGGAGGAAGAGGAGCAGATACAGAAGGCTGTTGACCATAAGGAGTCGACACGGAGGTCCTGGTAGAGCTTTGTGTGCCGTAATACGCTAGTCCGTATGCCTCACTTGGGCTAGGGATTCTGGAATCTTGAGGGCGCCGAGGGGGAGAAATAGAAGCTGATATTGGCTGACGATAAGCAGCCTCCGTACCAACACCAGAGGAGCGGCCTTATGCCTCGCTTGCGGTGGGAATACTGGTGTATTGGGGGCGTTGGGGAAGCGGAGCAGACGCAGATGATAGCTGACGGTAAGTGGTTGGCGTCGATGGAGTAGTCGCAGGTTGGTCCTGGTAAGGGCCAACCTGTCCATAGGCCTCACTTGGACTGGGGATCCCCGAGCCTTCAGCTCGCCGAGGGGGAGGGGCAGGGACCGACGGCGGCAGGCTAGGGACGCCTGGAGTTGCAGCAGTGGAAGAATCGTATGTAACATACGGGGCTTGCCTTATCGGCGGAGCAGGCTTACCAGCCTTCTCGTAATGCGTATCATAGGCTTGACGGTAATTTTTTGCCTCTTTCAAAGAGCTGTCCGCCAGCTTTTCATGCTGCTTTCTTGCTATAGCATTTTTATATCCATAAGGGTGTTTATCCAAGAAGTTATTGTGAGTGCTAGCATGCCTAAGCAGGACGAACGACAGAGTTCTGTGTTAGTCCTTTTATTACCGTTGTTCAAATGGCATATCACAGATAGCTTGAATGATATAGCACTTTCAAATTTGGGTCAGTGGCTGCCTGAGCTGCTGATAAAACCAGGTCCTGGTGCTGCCTCTGCTGTAGCATCTGGTAATTGCCATTTGGGCCGATAGCTTCTTTCAAGCTTTTTTCGTACTCATCTCGTGAGGCGTTGGACTGCTCGCGCTATTGGCTGTAGGTATTGTAATCACGCTCTGCCTGTGGATTGGGATGTAGTCGAGTATTCACATTCTGGCCATAGATTTGTTTACGGGTATTGGTATATGACTGATACTCCTTGGTCGTAAGTTTGGTATAAGACTGAACCTTGTGCTGGTTGGAAGACATGACTTGAACAAAAGAATGAGCAAAACTTGAAACAAGTTTAGTACAGTAGGGTTAATGCGCTAAAAGGGGTAATAGGATGTGATTGAGATGCTTGAAGATGCTGAATTGTTGTCGATAATTGAGTCCTCATTGTCTATTTATATTCATCTACTCTTGTAATTTCTCTCCTCTCAAGCGAGACATTTCAACTCTGCCTATATATTCTCAAGTTCATGCAAAACCAACACCAATTTGCATTCGTTTCGAAAAGACTCCTCAGTTGAGGCTGTATTGAACCTGATCCCCATAAATTGGACCTGGCACCGCTATGCCCGCCAATCCCGACAGATAGCGCCGTCTATAGCCGCCAGCTGGAAAGCGATGCCATGCACCTGAGACAAGTAGCCAGATGTTCAGACCAGGCGTTTAAGAATCACATTGTACTAAAAATAATTATTTGTTTGGTCAAGCGCCAGCCTATTAGCAGCGGCTATTGTAGGCTGGCCTTATTGGTGGTGATGTGACAAGGTTTGAGCGCTGAGCAGCACTTTGCCCCTCATCTTTACATGACGACTTCAACACGGAAGTATGCAATCAATTCCAGTTGCCTTGCTCACATGCTAGCTAACCCTCACCTTGTTTCGTTCTGCGAAAGATTTACGCAACCCATCACACCGAGACATACCAAATCTCCCGCCGACTCACTGTTCTTCTCAACATGTCGCTAGAAAGTCTGGCACCAGAACTGGTGTCTATCATCTTACAGAATATTGACTCACCTCGCGGTCTCCACGATCTAATTGCAGCATCGCCTGCCTGTCTACGGGTCTTCTTGCAAACCCCATATCTCATTCTTTCAGCTGTGGTGCGAAATGCATTACCAAGTGGCACGATGAAACATTATCTTGCTGCTTCACTGGCCCCTCTATCCCCTCTACGTGAGACTAGAGATGAGATCTTGTTGTTTTTGGATGAATACTTCAGTACCAATACGCCTCTTGAGTTTCCGGCAAACCAAACAGACCTCATGTCGTTTTGCAAACTCTATCATCGAGTTGATTATCTCGTCAACATGTTTTTACATCAAATGCGTCAGCTTGGGTTTGACGATTCGATCCTGGCGCCTTCATGCTCTGAATCTACTCGACTTCACAGAGCGTTTCTACGATATGAAATTTACTGCAGCGTATTTGTGCCCAATGAATTTGAATCATTGGAGGACCGTTATCAATTTTCGGGCGTTGAACAATTTGATCTATTCTTGAGGCGACTGATGCCATGGGAGGTTGAGGAAATGGCCTGTGTCCAGGTGTATTTTGCCCTTCTCGCGGGCGATTATGTTAGCCAACTTGAGGAGCAGCTCATCGAAGCTGTGAAGAGCACTCCTGAGCTTGTGTGGCCATCGTCTCCAGACTCAAAACCAGAAGAACAAGCCGAGAAAAAGGAAGAGGAAGGGATAGTGAGCAGGAGAGATGACATGAGGGAATTCAAGAACTTGGACCTCACCAATCTAATATTATTCTCCAAAGACGGGATATACAGTTCCCCGGATAGTATCACCCACATGACCTCTCTGGGCCTTGGGTTTATGTATGTGCTCTGTAAATCAGAGGACCGAAGATCTGAATTGATTCGTTCGAGTTCTCCGGACTACCGCGAGTTTCTGCCGGAAGCACTCAGCCATTCGCCGACATGGACACCAGAGGATCCAAATCAAGGCATCTCTACTGAAGAAACAGATTCACTGGATGATCCATTGCGTGAGAACCTAGGGTTTGTCTTATTTGGAAAGAACCACAATATGGGAACGGTATACCTTCCTATCGATCCTACGGGTTCTCATTACTCAATACTTAGGCGACTCGGGTACGTTTTTTGGGACTCGTGGAGGATACAATCTCCTGGAGTGTCTGGTAGACTGAGAGCGGTTGAGAAGATGACATATGATGAAATACACGAGTTATTTAATAAGCCGTGGCGAAACGGAGCTGAGGCCAGGCTTCAGGGGGTAATGTTGCCACGAGATCAGTTTGAGAAGATCGAAAGAGAATTTGGATACATCGACGACGCTGGAGATTTGTAGTAGATAGGGCCAAGACCATATGATAGGCTGGTGCATACTCAGCAGCTTTTGATCGTGATACCACTCCATAGCTCCTTGTGAACCACTCTTGGGGAACTACTTGTATAGAATCAACCCTTGTGAAGACATCATCATCAGTCTTATAGGGTTGATAATATAAGACGCCTCACTAGAGCGCCTCACATAACTACATCCACTGCTTATTCCCGAACTTCGAGACGAGGGCCCCACTGCTGCCTTTCTCCAAAGAACACTCATTCATGACTTTCAAGACAGCTTTGGCCGAGTCTACAGGGGTGTTCGGGCCTGTGAAGTGCGGAGCATAATTGACAAACTTGCTCCCGAGCTTAGCCACCTTTTCTTTTTGTTCTTCAGTCACTGCGCAACGTCAGCATTATCCAGCATTATGATAGGCGCAGCTACTTACACTCTCCTTCAAAACCACTATCGACGCTTCCAGGACAGATGCTCATGAAAAGAACTCCTTCTTTGGCGTAGCGAGCGGCGAACTTGGCGGTGAGAACGTTTGTGCCTGCTTTGCTGATGGCGTACGCAGGAGCTGGCTCGATCTCAAATTGACGGATGAAGTCGATATCGGACATGCCGGATGAGATGGCGATGACCTTCTTGGCCTGCCCTTTGAGAACAAGCGGGGTGAAGAGGTTGAAGAGATGGAAGTTACCAATCACGTTGACGTTGAATGAGTCTTGGAGATCCTTGACAAGGTGTTCTGGGTCCCTGGCTCTGTTATAGTATGAGATATCATTTCCAGAAGCCAGGTCATAGATAAATGATGGAATCGACCTACAGCACATCAACAGCATCCCATTGAGACCACAATGCGATGAGGCCTGCATTTGCAATGACGTAGTCAAGAGAACCTCCAGCGATTTCCGAGACAGACGAGACAGTACCCTATACTGTCGTTAGCTTCGGTGCGAAGCAACCTCAAGTGAGAGCTTGAACCTTTAATGCATGGTAGTCAGTAATGTCAGCCTCGAGAATGTAGACATTGTGAGGAGAACCAAGCTCTTCAGCAAGCTTTTTCTCAGCTGCGGCTTTGTTGCGGGCCAGGCCGATAATGGTGTTATCGGGGTTGCTGGAGAGTACTTGGATAAAACCGAACTACGATGAGTATGGGTTAGTTGTAGGGTAGACTAAATAATATCAGTTAGACTTACGCCAAGGCCGCGCGATACTCCTGTTACAAGATATGAAGGCATTTTAATATATATTAATCGAGAAGGGAGATAGAAGTATAGGTTCAGTCACTGGTATTAGCAGACTTTCTTTAAAATATATAAGTTTTCCTACTAATGTTCTTGCAGGACACGGTTTACTGGGGATCTTGATGATCAATCCGATAACTCTTTTATCGTTTCAATTAAACCCTCTGTAATCCCCGATATTGCGCAAAAACTACCCCATACAGCATTAAATACACAGGCTTAATTAATTCTCAACAGGCATGCACTGATAGTTCCTTGTTATGGTCATTAATGTAGTTTTTAGGGTTCCACTCCTGATACGACATGCAGCATACGCGCAACGCTAACGCCATTTGTCAAGTTGACTTACATCTTGAGGTCTCGTTAGAGCTCGTTAGAGCTCGTATGTCAGCACATTGTAATTCGAAGCGAAGCTAGGCAGCATTCAATGTCACATGTGGCTGAGAGCTTATTCCGTCAGACAGAACTTAGATCTAAGGTGCAACTTAAAGATAGAAGTGTACGTACATTTAATGTCTGTATTTACTTCTTCTCAAGCACAAGAATAGGTTGTCCTTCTGCCACTCTTTAATGATACTTCTTTTATACCTTAGAAACACAATCTGCCCAGTCCTCGGGTGCAGCCGGATCATGATAGTGCGGGGTATAATCGCACCGGTTGCTAGCTTGCTTGTTAAACCTTAAGCAGAGATGGCGCAGTCGACACCTATATAAAGCAGGCGCTTGGCACCTATTTATTGTCCTAGTAGAGTGCTATCAAAAGCGCTCTTGTCACCACTTGATCTCTTTGCCTCGCTGCCGTTCTAAACCAAGTGAATTATGTCACAAGCTACATATGTACTTATCACTGGTTGCAACCGGGGTATGTTCACTTGATACGTCAAATGCTGTTCACACTAATCTAACCACGTAAACTCCATTTTAGGCATTGGTAGAGGCCTCTTTGAGACATACATCACCCGTACGGACCATGTTGTCATCGCTGCTGTTCGTGATCCGACAGCCGAAAGCTCCAAGGAGTTATTGAATGTCACCAAGGGCACTAACAGCAGATGCATTTTGGTCAAGATCGATAGTGCTTCCGAGATGGACGCCCTGGAAGCCATAAAGAGTTTGAGACGAGATCACGGGATCGCGAAGCTTAATTTGGTGATTGCCAACGCCGGAATTTCCAAGTACTTTGGAACGGCAGAGATGACCCCAGTCAAGGAGATGATTGATCATTTCAGGGTCAACTCCGTGGCACCACTGCTGTTGTTCCAAGCAACCTGCCCCCTCATCCACGCTGCGAAAGCCTCAAAGTTTGTGACTATCTCTTCAGGAGCTGGAAGCCTTAGGTTTATGGAAAATCTGAAGGTTGAAAATACTGCATATGGGTCTTCTAAAGCAGCCCTCAATTTCATCACAAGGAGGATACACTTCGAGAATCCGGATCTCGTGGCCTTCAGCATCAATCCTGGATGGCTTCAAACTGACGTAAGCAAACATCTACACCTAGTCTGTAGAGACTCTCATTATGTCTTGATCTGACTGATACTAGCTTGGAAATCATGCTGCACAGAGCTCAGGATTATCGGCAGCTCCTGTTTCTGTGCAGGATGGTGTAAATGGAATAGTCAGTGTTATAGATGGTGCAACAAAGGACGAAACATCAGGTAGATTCCTTTCGTGGGAGAACAAAGAGCTGCCTTGGTGATTTGCATAATGCACAGGGATACAGATGAAATAACCCCTGGCACCAGAATTTGATTTGATATACTAAAAACTGCCCGGAAAATGCTGTTGTTGAGTTCAGAGAAGAGACTTGACTGAATCGATGATTGTGTTCTCATACGGTATCCAGTCGATCCCAAGAATTGTGTTTACCCGAGTGACATCAAAACCGAAGGAATCGAGAGCTGGGTTTGGATCGCCTCCCTTACTGGCCTCTTCCGGTAGCCTGTCCCGCAAATCTGCAAAATTCTCGTACAGAATGCGATATAACTCCTCGTTACTGTAGTATCCGGCAGTTACAAAGATACGCTTGTTTGCTGCCTCTTGCGTCTCTACGGCCTTGACATGGGCCAATGCTACGTCACGGACGTCGATCCAGAGTGGTAGCTGAGTTGGAGGCAGGCCGCTCTTATGCTTCCCATTGAGAATGTCTGCCAATAGCTGGTTGGAAGTGTTGACGGAGTCGAGGGACTTGACTGGGTACTTGACTGGACCATAGACCA
Source organism: Fusarium sp. 'flavolapis' (assembly GCA_014885045.1). Lineage (NCBI taxonomy): Eukaryota > Fungi > Ascomycota > Sordariomycetes > Hypocreales > Nectriaceae > Fusarium > Fusarium sp. 'flavolapis'. The sequence continues at coordinate 170,480 of JADAQZ010000079.1, read as the reverse complement.
TTGGAGGACATATTGTTGTAAGAGAGAAATGGGGTTTCTTGTCGGCCATGAAATCCCAAGCAGCCTTCTCAGCAAGTGCTTTTGATGCAGCATAAGCAAGTCCCGGGTTGGAGTAAGCATCTTCGATAGTAAGAGGACTCCAATCGGCCTCAGTGTACGTCTTCTTCGCACCAGTGAGCGATAGCTTAGGGTCCAGTATAGCAGCAAACGATGATGTCAGCGCGACTCGCCGAACGGCGGGACAATTCTTTTGCAGTGCATCAAGTACTGAGGTTGTGCCAAGGACAGCTGGATCGATCAGATCCTTTTTGGCGTCTGTGATATTGTAGTGAAACTAGATCAAACGCGTTAGTTTTGGAAACTTGAGCAGTAGTTATGAACCCGCCATTCACTCACGGGACTTGCAACGTGGACGGCCGCTTCGAGGCCATATGCACCCAAGCCCTGGAAGGCATCCTTGGCAGCGATGTCGGGAACGATAGCAAAGTCGAGCTTCTCCTCGCCAACGCCTTGAAACTCATGGCGGATTGACTGGGTCTTTTGCTCTGAGCGAACAGTAGTCACGACGCTATGGCCTCGCTGAAGGAGGGCATCGATCACATGTCCAGCGACGAATCCTGTGCCACCTACACCGAGCGTTAACTACAACAACAGTTTAGATGCATACTAATGAGATATACCTGTAACAAGAACCCGAGTCATTGTGAGTGATATAAGATGGGATAACGTTATACCTTGGTGATAATTGAAGGATATGATGATTGTACTTCAGGCTTGCTGCAAGGTTTGTCGGACTTAAATAGCTGCTACGATGCATTACTGAATCATGACTCTAGACCCAGTTCGGCCTTCGGTTTGCAGGAAAGGCCGAGATGGACGATCCTTTTTAGGTTTGAATATAAATAAGCTTTTCCAACTTGCAACTAACCTCAACGAGATGACGCTCGGTCCGATTAATTTAGTGACCTCCGACTTGTTTACGAATACTCGTATCAGATGGACTTAAACCTAATGTCCGGACTCATGTAATACGCTTGCAGACTATCTTACGCCGCTGTTGCATAGCATCCTGCCATGGACCAAATAGTCCAGTAGTCCATGTCCATTCTCTTCTTCGATAATTCGAGGACATCCCTTGCTATCCGCATGTTTCCTTTCTCTGCTATCCACTCTAGTACTCTCCATATCCATGCCTGCACGCAATTCTCGGTTGACATTTGAGCAGCCTGATACAGAGGTGCCATTAGTACCCTGCACTCAAGCTTCTGCATCTGCGTGAAAGGCTCAGAAGTCTCTCGCCCGACTTTTGGCATGATGTAATGCGTAACAGAGCGACATATCTGCTTGGCGATCTTGTTAATCACTTCACCATTCCGCTCGTAGCACCTATCCCTTATCAATCCTTCCATCTCTAAACGCATCATGCGTACCGCATTGTGCAGCTGCATTGTAAAGTGGTTCGGGTAAGCATCGTATTCTCCGTCCAAGGCTTGCCAATCTCTCAAGATGACGGCAAAAGGCCCACAAGACCTTTCCAATGAATCTGCAAGGTATTCGAGCCTGCATTTAATGCTGAACAACCGTTCTTTTGTCTCGCTGTCGTCAACAATTATTGCTTTGGCCAACATGGCCCTCAAGTTGACAATATCCACTAGTATTCCCATGTAATCCCATTTACTATCGATGATCAGCCCAGAAAGATCCCTCCAGAGGGCGACCTGCGAGTCAGAGATAAAAGTTTTGATCATTCCACAACTAATTATAAAGTGCGATAGAATGTTCCTGGCAATCTGAGTTGACAAAGCACTTGTAAAGTTCAACTTTCCCCGCGACTCGATGATTGACATTGCCCCTCGAATATGGGTCATTGAGGACCCTGGCATGCCAAGGCTTGGTGCTGCTAGCTTTTCAAATATGTCGAGAAGTAGTATTGACTGCAAAATTTCATCACCGATCAACACGTTCGGCTCGCAAAGTGAATGCCTTAAACTCCCTATGGCGGCCGAGTATCTGTTAAAGGCGGTTCTGACTAGCTCCTGACTGTCGAACTGAACTGCCGAAAACGCAAGGCCGACTGCATTCACACTGTATGCCAGATGCTTCGAGATCGGTGCCTGGTTGTATAGTGGTGGGAGAGAGGAGCAACTCCGTGATAGGCCGGTAACATAAAGCAGGAAGAACGTATCTCTGCACCTTGCCTCGACGTCCAGGTCTAGGTCAAGCATCGGCGAAGGCAACGTAATGAGCTGATAAGCATGCCCTTGGCGAGCCGCCACTTTTTGTCTGGCTACACGTGTCTGGTCACGGAACGCTAGGTCCTTAACATTCCGGTAGCCGTGGCATGAGATGTTGGCCCGGCGGCACTGGCCACAGGATTCAGGTTTCAGGTCGCACTTAGGGTCACATGTCAGCCACTCTTATTACTTTACAGAACTGAAATGACCAATGGGCATACTCGGAGCTTCCGTCGTCTGCAGGGCAGACAGTCCATTGAGGGTCGGCCAGTGTTGACCATGTTGGACGACTACGCATCCCCCACCGTGTGCTTCTTTCGAGGTTGGTGCCAGGAAAGAATCCTTGAGGTGAACCAGTCGATTGCAGTAGGAGAGACAGAAAGAGGTGTTATGTCCGTATGAAGCGAACCGTAGGGGATGGGAAGAGGCACCAAAGAAGAAGAGGAGGAAGAAGTCAGTCTCTGGTCGAGATTATCCCATATTTCTGGAGTCTGCGTGTCAAGACAAGGTTATCGCCCAATGGTAACCGCTAGAGGCTTAGCCTGTGGAGCGCAAGTAATACTCTTGGCGTACTCCGGATGGCTAGCCACAAGAGGTTAATGAGATCGGCACAGGCCAAACTCAATCTTCTCATCTCTAAATGTGCTTGATAGTGTCCAAGACACGACAGGGTTGTTTGCTCGAGAGGAAATGGTTGAGGATTTGGACTCGTATGTCATTCATGAATATTTTACTTTCACCGCCATTGCAGGTTGGTTCGTTCAAGTGGCAAGTATAATTTCTGAATTGTGATCTGACTCGCAAGCTATTTAATATCGCCACGGCTTAAACCTTCTGGATAGCCTGTAACAACACCTTGCCGATGACCCCAGCGCTCGGAGGATTCTGTCCCGTAATCAAGTTCTCGCTCTTACCGCTAGTGACCACCTTGACGCCAAAGAGCTGATCTGCCTTCTCATACTGCCCGCCGTGTTCCTTCAGCTTGTCTTCGAGCAAGAACGGCATTGCATCAGTGAACTTGTAAGCGTCCTCTTCGGCATTGGAGAATCCCATGACTGTCTGTCCCTGAACCATGTAGCTTCCGTCCGACAGCTTGACGTTGACCAGGGCTGCTGGCCCGTGGCAAACGGCGGAGACCAACTTGTTTGATTCGTAAAATTCACGAATTAGGGCGTGAGACGTGGGGTCCACGGCGAGATCGAACATGGCTAGCACAAACTGTAAGTAAATCAAGGTGCGGTAATTGGAATGGATTTGCGTACGTCCATGACCTCCGACGAAAAATATTCCGACGTACTCGGAAGACTTGCCAAGGAAGCTTTCGAGCTTCCGGGTATTCTTCCAGATATGCTCTTTCTCCTTCAAAAATCTCTGGCAAGCTTGATCATTCTTAGAGTCCTCAATGGAGTACGGGTCAACAGGAGCTTCCCCTCCCTTAGGAGAAGCCACAACGAGATCGACGTAGCCATTCAAGTCGTTGTATGGGTGGACCAGCTCAGGAAGATACCACCCTGTTTTCATGTTGGACCGCGTGGGAAGGACATCTTGCGATGTAAGGACAACCAAAAGCTTCTGTCCTGTTGACATGGTGAGGGATGAAAACAGAAAAGTAACTGCTCAGGACGTTTGCTGCTATGAGATTGGTAGTTAAGATGGAATCCCCAGAGGCCGAGGACGCTCTCATATATGTGTTGCTAGCTCAAAATACTTTTGCCGTGTGAAGTAGTACGTTTTGGAGGGCTAGTAAGCTGTGCCAACTGACAATTCCACGCCACTTATCTCGCTAGTTGCTTGAGCCGTGATTTGTAAGACTGTCTGATCAAAGTGGACCACATCAAACTTTAAGTCTGATGATGACAAGTATACCCGATAACACCGTCGGTGAGACATGCAAGGCCACCACCAGCCCTAATTACTCTAGCATAAAGACCTACTAGCCTGCCATCAGTGTTCTCCCTAATCTGTGTCACCATTAACTCTACTCATGTAAAAAACACTAAGACTTTCTTCACTCCAAGCCGCATTCAAAATCACCTTCACCATGACCTTCACTGTTACCGTCCTCTTTCCCAATGAGCCGGATGCCAAATACGATTTTGAATACTATGTATCAAAGCACATGCCTCTTATCCAAGAACGATGGGGTAAATATGGTGTAAAAGGCTGGTCGGCTACACAATTCACAAATGGCCTAGACGGTTCACCCGGCCCCTACGCGTTTGGATCCATTGTCGAATGGGAGGATCAAAGCCAGGTCAAGATTGCTTTCGCAGGGCCTGAGGTCGCAGAGATAATGGGGGACGTGGTCAATTTTAGCAACAAGGAGGCAGTTTTCCTTCTGGGCAAAGTCATGGTCTGAGTCACGCCCAAAGTAATGGCTCTATATAGCGTACAGCTAGATTTTGGAAGAGACAGCTCTGTACCAAAGACATTTCAACCTTAAAACAAATCCTATTGATGGCCTAGATCCTTCGGGATAAACGGCCTGGCCTTGCTTATAACATAGTACCATCAACGCCGATTAATTCAGTACGTACCGAACACCTGAGAAATAGTAATACTGTACAGATCAGCGACAAATGCAGCATCCCTTATGTAGGCTTTACCCTAGCTCATTGGCTAGATGTAAGACCTGTTCACCATTCCATAAAGCACCCAGAGACGGATATCTCGCCCTAAGGCTGTTCTTCACCATGCTCCTTACAAGGCACGCATTCTGGAGTGCAGTAACAATCCGAATAGATATCATCGGCATTTTCTGATCCGTTAGGGCATCGGGTCTCGTTGAAGAGTACGTGACCCCTCCCGTTGCAGTGAGCCTGGCAATGGTGGGCTATAACGTAGGTATCGGCATGGCATCGTACAGCGTAGAAGATTTGCTCTGCTGAGTCGACATTGCCTTTACTATCTTTGATTGGGGTAACGGGCAAACCGGCCACTATGCTGCCAGGAACACTTCCCAGAATAGCAAGTATGAGGATTACATTCTGACGGTCGCGAATTCCGAACATGTTGAAGAAATTGGTTCTAGCAATATGTTAATCAGCTGAATCTTTCAGACCAGGGGATCTTACCAAGGGTTGATCTATAGATAAGAACTTGTATGAGATGCTTGTGTTTTGATATGGTGGTTACTGCCTCTTTTATAAACATGTTTTGAGTCGGCTCTCTGCTAAGAGAATAAGAACTGTTCTTGTTCTTTGGCCGCAAAGAAGGAGGAGACTGTGACTTGATGGTTATCTTACATGCCGATAGATCCGAGACAAAGGTCGTAAAAGAACAGCTAATGGTTTTTGTTTGTTGGTTGTTGGTTGACGACAAATAGAACCCAGTATCTAGCCGAAAAGCCGGTTGAGGATGTGCCTTCCGGGTAGCCTCATAGTTTCAAGTTGCATGCCGACCGATCCGGGGTAAAGCTCGTAAGAGAACAGCTCATGTGAAAACCCGGGGTCAGACATGATCTGTTGTTGGTTGTTGCTTGCTAGGAATTGTCCGAACAGCAAGTTGTGTTGGTAATTCCTGGTATCTTGGCGCGGTTTCCCTCAACTCAAGCAACCCTAAAGACAAATTGGCCCACCTTTCGCTATCTTACATTTAGTAATCTAAGGTCTCTCAAAACCTTACTCTTAGACTTCTTTTGGTGCAATCCGCTAGTTATTACAGGTTGATATAATAGCATAAGTGTATTTTAAAATGTATTATTAGAATCAAGCCTGGCCCACATAGACCCTTCTTATCTTACCTTTCGGCAAAAGCTTGCCGGTATGCATAAGACTAACGACCAACAAAAGTGTATATCAGTCATTAAAGCTTATTTTGTCGTTAGCTCAATGCATAGTGGCATGTTCGAAGCGATGGAGACAGAAGTTCCTCAGCTTGGACAAGTGATAAGTTCTGTTGGTTGTTGGCGCTTTGCATTACTCGATTTAACAGAAATAGGCTATTAGATGCATACGCCGCCTTGGATAAGATAATTGTGACAAGGGGTGGTTTTGCAGCGCCGAGGTGTGTGGAACACGAGGTCATGCACTGCCATTTCAGGACTAATGACAATCTCTTTGCGGGATTAATGCCATTGGCTGGTCCTAAACTGATCGTTATGCTATCAATTTGTGAATAAATACATATCTATTCCCATACCGCTGTTATCCTGGAGTAAAACCCCAATATCAATTTATCTATTATCTTATTGAAGAAAGCCGAGCGATATGGCAAACCAAAACAGAGTTATCTATACCGTTGACCCCTCTACCAGTCCGGCTTCATGGCCACCTGGACAAGCTCCAGAATTTGGCATGATAATCTACAGAGTCGAGGTTATCTACATCAATCTGCAGGGGGACTCAGACTTTCGAACACTTCGAACCGGAACCAACGAGCATATACACCATGCAGTTATACAGGTCACTAAGCATATAGCGAGAGGCCTGTACCGGATTGTCAGCATGAATGTTAGCGAATATCAATGTATAGTAGTTATGGAAACTGAGAAATCAACTGAAAATCTTATGGCCAACGGCTTCCCCTGGGATAGGGATGATCAACACTTGCCAAATGTTGTTCTGCAATAGGCAGGTGAGCCCATAAAGCCGCCCTATTATTGGAGAAATTCTATTATGTACGGTGGTTTATCTTGACATGAATTTGATTACAAAACCGCTTGAGTCTCCCAGAACACGGAGATGATGACTTGGAGATTGAGTGGACAGATTAATGCTCCCTTGTGGCGGTTTATAATACGATGTTGGGGTTCCACCACTGTCAGGACATGCGCGCAACGCTAGCCTCATCCGTTACCATGCTTAGAATTTACTCTTGTCTTTTCCTTATATGTTATAAGATATCGCGATTATAAATCTAAGCTGCGTAATACAAAGCAATGCGAGATTTATAATATTTTATAAATCGTCTTATTAGGGCGTATATATACCAGTTAATTGTGTAGCAATTCTTAATATTACGGCAATTTATCCCCTTCTTTCTACCTCCTCACTCAAGCTGCCAAGATGCGCATCTCTGAACCTGCAATTCCGTTTGGCTCTACCGTTGTAGTCATCGGCGCTAATGGCTACATGGGGGTTGAGACTTGTGAGAAACTCCTCCAGGCAGGCTTCTCTGTCCGAGGAACTGTGAGAGACGTCGAAAAGAATCGACAATGGATGCATAAGCTATTTGATACCAAGTGGCCAGGCATGTTTGAGCTGGTTCACGTGGTCGACTTTGAAGCTGAAGGGGCATTTGACGCGGCCTTCAAAGGTGAGAGGGCGCCGTTCTGTGCTATTTCGCGGGCGGAGCTGACTACGGGGTCACAGGCGCCGAGGGCGTTATCTATGTTTCAACACCGATCATACTGAATGCAGATCCTGCAAGGGTGGTAGATCCAGTGGTCAAAGGTACTATCAACAGTCTCGAAGCTGCAGCTCGCGCTGGAGTGAAGCGCTACGTCCTCAGTTCAAGCTCCAAGGCAGTTGAGTCTACTAATTACAACCACCCACACCATATTACGTCAAGCATGTTCAACTACGACGCCATCAGGAAGGCGTGCTCTGAGCCGAATGTCGAGGGTCTCGACAGATTTGTCGACGTCTATAGTGCCAGTCGAGCTTTGGCGGAATTGGCCTTCTGGTCGTGGGTTGGCACGAACCAGCCTCCCTTTGTCGCAAACTGTGTCGTACCTGATGGACAGTTTGGAAGGGCCTTGGATCCAGAAAACACTAGTTCTACATTCCGCATGTTGAAAGCGGCGGCTGAAGGAGAATGGGACAAGGTATTTGGTCAAGTCGGTAAGCACTCTATCTTCACACGTCATTGCAAGTGATTAAGATTGACGCATCTCACAGTATACTACACTGACGTCCAGGATGCAGCACGTCTGTTGGTTGCGGCGGTAGCTCTTCCTTCTATTGTGAATGAGCGAATATTTTCGTACTGTCACAATTCAACATGGAATGAGCTACGGTACAAGATTCGACTTACCTCGCTAAAGGGAGAGAGGTTGGTGAAGGGCAAAGACCAGGAAGTAGAAGGGAGGGATCTCTCTAATGCAGGTGCGCTTATAAAACGAACTGAGGATATCTTGCGAAAGATTGGTCAGCAAGGCTTTGCGAGCGAGGAGGATATCTTGCGTGACTTCTTGGATTCCCTCTGAGAGTCACATATCCTTTTAAATGCCAGTCATTACCGATATAGATCGAACCCTATTAACTATAGAGTGAAGATAAAAACAAATCAGAGCAGCGATTCATAGTCATCTATTCTTTGCAGCGACAATTTCTTCAGCACAAGTCCTGTCCATAGGCAACATATTAGTGAACCTAGGAGCGATTCTGAATAGACTATTGATTGAGAGATCTGCAATCCGGGACTAACTCAACTCTAATAATATCCGGTTTTGAAGTGCCGAATTGGGAAAATCGTCACTGGTGACACTGTATATCGTAAGCCAAGCCCCTCGGCATTGGCCCGGAGCATTTCTTCCCGATACAGTGGACTTCAAACCACGGCACATCCAATCGCAATAGATATTAAAACAAGGCAGTTCCCGCGTCTTGGCTCAATGAGATGAGCACAAGAAATAAATTTAGTGATTGAGATGTCATTGTGAGGCTGAAACTCTGATCCATGACGACGGTGACGGACTGGCCATGTCAGGGCTAGGAATGTGATGCCTTGACTCGTGTGACATTATGACGTCTTGCATAAATTACGAAAATTATAACTAAGTAGCAATCGACAGGCAAAAGATCCCATCTCATCTATTTCCGAGTCTCAACACATATCCTTGACAACTAAGGAGCCCGTTCCAACACTATTGCTTCAACACATTCACCGCATCACGATGGCTCATTACAATAATCGCACTACTCCCACCGACTACGGCACCACTTACGATCGCGGTCACGAAACAGGTTTATTGACTCGCTGGGTCCCAGACAGACTCAAACATTCCCGCCTTTATCGTTGGTTCCTTCGCCTTACACGCGTTGTGCAATTCCTCTCTGCCGTTATATCCCTTGGTCTATTCTCAGCCCGTCTTCGCAAGGTCTACAATCTCGTAAATGCGGTCAAGACACGTCGTGGCGTCAACACTTCCTATGGCGCTGTTGAAGGCATCCTGGCAGCCGCTGTTTTGTACACGCTCATCGCTATGCTGATCTCGCTGCTGCTCAAGGGTGGTGGTCCGAGATGGCTTCGCTGGCTTTGGGTCCTGTTCGACATTGCTTTCGTCGGAGCTTTCATAGCCGTCTCTGTTCTTACCCGCCCCAATGGCGGCATGGCTGGTCCTCGTCATTGCTACAAGACTGAAGGTTTCTCAAGTACCTTTGGAAACAATGCGGACTCGTCAGATGATAGTTGTAACCTGCCGTGGGGTACATTCATCCTCGCCATTATCAGCACGTAGGTGTTATAAATAAACCTTCACTGTTCAATAGCTGACTCCTACAGTATCCTCCATGCTATCACTGCGGCATTCCACGAAGTCCGTGACCGGTACAAGGAACACCGCGTCAAGGAGCAACATGTCAAGGAAGCTCATGTTGACAGAGACAGAACAGCCGCTTACTAGAGCCATATCTTTCACATAGGTGTATACTTAAGATGGCTTTGATGTTGTAGATTAGTAGAAATGGGTGTATAATTAGTGCCCCCGGGGGTAACCGAAAGCTTGAATTATAGTTAATAAATTACGTTCCAGGCATCCTAATTGAAGCGCCTCTTGTGAATCTCAACTTCGCATTCCACGGCTTTGTTGAAGAAACCTTCTCTAACCACTGTGGGCTCAGGGTTTATTCTCCTGACATCGAATAGCTTGAAGACAACTGCTACTACCTTCAAGATCTCCATCCAGGCAAAGCTTTCAGCTATTAGTATGCAAAACGTTGGTGGGTCATGTGTGACTAACTTTCTTCCGATGCATGACCTTGGACCAGTGGAAAATGGGTAAAAGTACTCCATGAGCTTATCTGCACCTGGCTGAAGCCATCGCTCTGGTCTGAATGTCTTGGGTGATTCAAAGATCCGTGGATCCATCATAATGCCCAAGGTTGGGACGCTAACTAATGTCTGGCCCTATGATCAGCGGAATCCAAGGTCTGTTCACATTTGGTAACTTACGTCTGCTGGTATGAACTGCCCGGCTATGGTCTTTCCACCTTGTGGTGTCACTCGTTCCAACCCAGTGGCACTGGTTGGTCGGAAGCGCATAACTTCCCTCAAAGTTGCAACAAGTAACGACAACTCGTTCAGCTCCTTCTCACTTGGCACCCAGTCATCGGAAGGCTCTCCTGGGAAAATCATATCGATCTCGTGCTGAATCCGGTTCTGTAAATCGGCATCCCGAGACACAAAGTCGATAAAATTAGTCATTGTGCTGCTTGTTGTATCGCTCCCGCCAACGATGAAGCTTATCGACTCGGCGATGATTTCATCCTCTGGAATGGACAGTTTTGTTTCTGGATCCTTTGCATTGAAAAGGAAGCTTAGTAAGTCTTTCCTGCTATTGTCAGCTGAGACTTTTCGCTTCTCGAATGCTTCCTTTCCAATCTTTGCAAGGCCTGCTGATGCCTGGAATCCATTTTTCCAGAATGAGTCGAGCGGGTTATACCTCATCACAGATCTCAGGAATGGCGAAAGCGATCCAAGCGCGTTCATAAACTCGCCGCGGGTATCAATAATTTCGATGAGCCCATATTCGTCTTCACCTTTCTTAACAAAACCAAAGGGCTCACCAAAAGCAAAGCTAGCAATAACATCAAAAGCCAGGTAATTTGCTTTTTTGGGAAACGGTATTAGTAGAGAATCATCTGATTGCCGATTCGAGCAAACTCACTCCAGACAGAAAAGTCGACCCTTGGGTTTGATCCATTGGAAATCTTAAGTAGTTGGCGTTTCCATCCAAATATTTCGGCATCCATATAAGGTTCAAAGTCCGACAAGGCTCGAGCGGAAAATGCGGGATTGATATACTTTCTTTTCCGCGTATGCTCTGACACATTTCTCGTGTTGAAGACTACTGGCGTCACCTGGTGGAACGCATCGTAGAAAGGACCCTTGATAAATCCAGTCTTATGGCCATAGATCTGTTGAATTGCGTCGGGGCTATTGATGGACACATGATTGGGCGCAATTTGAACAAAGTCGCCGTGCTTCTGGTGCAACTTTAGAACTTCCTTGGAACGCTGGACCTTTCGGCATTGTGATGCAAGCCAGAACGAGGATAGCTTCGCCGTGATAGGTCCAGGGAGACGGCGAATTGGAGAGACTAAGTAGCGCACGATCTGGACCAGAACCTAGAAACGCAAATACACCAGTCACCATTGAACCCAGTGACTCGCAGATGCGCAAAGGAGATCAGTACTTACGAGAATCAGTATCCCACAAATGAATCCTTGACCACTCAAGGGCCTATACGCTGATTCTACAATAGACATAACGATTTATCTCATGTCGTGGGGCAAAGATTTGGGAAACATGCACATGGGTTATAGGTACAGCGAGGAATGTCAAACTGAGCAGGGCTGTGATCTTTCAATTGAAAGGGGGAGTTCAAGGAAAACCTAGTTTCATCAACCTTGTTATTAAATACGACAATGGCTGTTCTTGTCGGGATTGGTGCCGACATTACCCCGTAGTTATATTCGGGCTATAACATCTGACCCCGTAATTGGCCAGTCTCTAGCAATCGGCAGCTTCGGGCATGCAGTATGATGCAATGAAACTCTCTCTACCTGTCTCACTTCAGGACGGCATTGTCATTCGCTAACAGCAGAATCTGAAGGGTCTATTTCTGGCCTCGCCTTCTGTTGGTTTTAACTCTATGAACCGCCCAAAGAGCATGGGCTCAAAGACTGGCGGCGCTCTAGAGATAGCTTTTAAACGTTCTAGAAATAACAAGATTTGTTTCTCTAACGCAAAGTGTGACAACACCGCAGGGCTCGAACACAATGTTTTTTTAAGGACATTTTAAGATGATATATAGCTCCTCTGATCCAGCATGAGGTTTTGATCGGCTCCCTGGCCGGACCGTGCCCACCTAGCATCATCCGATAAGCTCAATGGATACGGTCCGGCGAATGTGACGCCTCAAGTCTTAAGGATCACTGATAACCGATCTGGCGCTTTTCTAAGACACTGAAAACGGTCCCCAAAGAACAATTGTCATTTTGATGACCATGTTGAAGGCCTCCAAAGAATCAAGAGTAGCTTTGCAGCGCGTGCTGCATCTCGGTCAGGCTTCAGGAAAGCCTGGGGAAATCTACTACCCGTAAGTTCCATCCCATTTTCTGAGAGTGATTCAATTACCAACACCGATTTCACTGGCAGTCTCCAGCTCAGAAGGGCTGACAAGCCTGTCCCTGCAGAACATGAGGTCCTCGTCCAGCTCAAAGCAGCTGCGTTGAACCATCGCGATCTCTTCGTTAGACAACATCAGTACCCTGCCATATCCCTCGACCATCCCATGTTATCGGATGGTTATGGAGTGATCACCGAAGTTGGGCAGGGTGTTTCTGATAGCCCCTTACTCGGAGCAAACGTCCTCCTGACTCCGATGCGAGGCTGGATTTCCGACCCAAGTGGCCCAGAGGACCCTAAAAAATGGTCCATCACTGGATCCACCCGTCTCTATGACGTTGGCACAGCGCAAGACTTTATTTGCGTTCACAAGGATGAGGTTGTTCCGGCCCCGAAACACCTATCCCCTACAGAGGGCGCGGCTCTACCACTGGTAGGACTTACAGCATGGCGTGCACTCGTCACCAAAGCTGCTGTCCAGCCAGGCCAGAATATTCTGGTTACGGGTATCGGAGGCGGCGTTGCTCTCTCAGCCTTGCAGTTTGGCGTGGCTATGGGTGCTAATGTCTTCGTTACATCAGGGAGTCAAGAAAAGCTCGAGAGAGCTAGAGACTTGGGTGCGCAAGGTGGCGCGATCTACAAGGTGGAGAAGTGGGAGGCAGATATTCGCCGTCAGCTTCCGTCATCGAGGCCTTTCATCGATGCTGTCATTGACGGCGCTGGCGGTGATATCGTTACCAAAGCTGTAAAGCTTCTCAAGCCTGGTGGCGTCATTGTTCAATATGGTATGACCGTCTCGCCGAAGATGAATTGGACTATGCCAGCTGTTCTGCTGAATGTGGAATTGAAGGGAACTACGATGGGGTCTAGGCAGGAGTTTCGAGACATGGTCGCCTTCGTCGACAGTAAAGGAATCCGACCAGTGATCAGTAGGGTAGTGCAAGGTCTGAGCAGCCTTGCAGATATTGATGGGATGTTCGATGATATGAAAGCTGGACGACAGATGGGCAAGCTTGTTATTACAATAGACGATCCAAGTAGCCCTAAGATGTAGAGCTAATAAGTAAGTGCCATTGTTTAGACTGTTAAGCCTCCACGGTCAATAGATATCTGTTGGCGCCTTCACTACTCTTGGAAACTCCGTGATACTTGTACTCAGTTAAATGAGGCTTAAACTTGCAATGCCACAATCTTGCAGTGGTTTTGTTTTTATTTTTTATCTTATTTTTTTTAAAAAAAATATTAATTTCATTGGTGCAATACAAGCACTCATTTCCATCAATAGGTAGTACACATAAAAGTAATACAGGCATATCTTATATGAGCTCGTAAGGGGATTTATTTCAGCTGTACTCTTGAACGTAATGTGGGCTCTCCCGGGACTGACACCGAGTGACGTTGTTCGGGAGAGTGGGATGGCGTGGCCATTAGTTCAAGTTAGTGGTCACGAAACGGAACCATACCATTTGGGTGTCAAACGGGAAGCCCAAGTCTAGAACCAACTGATAACTCGGTAAATTGGCAATTCCGACTGAGTCGTCACTCTTTGTGGCATCGCGAAACCTCTAACGATGATTTCAGTCGAGGCTCCTGGCGCTAACGTGTCTCGATTAGAAATATCTGACAGAAGTTTGACTGTTGGCCTAGCCCTAGCACCAAAAGCCATCATAAATGCAAGATGCCCCATTGGTCCGAGTGAGCTAGTGCGGCCCCCTGTAGTTACAGGGAGACAACGATAAGATCTTTGACACGCAATGATCCTGAGACAACAGTAAACATGCTTGAGCTAAGTTTAAGCGCCGCGGCCCCTTTAATGGTGAAGGTTTTTTCGGCCCAGGCCATTCTGAGTTCATACCTCTGTCTCTTTATCTCGACTTGACATGAAGTGCGCGCCAGCCTGCAGTTTGTAAAATGAACGGGATTCGCGTCCCAATCATACTCTGAGAATGGTTTTAGCTCCCAAATTAGGATGAGTTATATCTCAACAGCTCCTTGAGGTCGGTGTTACAGCCTAACTGCTACCCTTGCCTGGTTCTTGACGCTATCTGCTTCATTGAATTGTCGTCTGATAATCATCTGGTACTAGTGAACTTACATTTAAAAGTCTTTCCCATAAATGGTATTAGTAGTGCAGGCTTACGCAACACCTTCGTCTGCAGTATACTCCTTATTTCTTTACCGGTACATCATTAGTCGATAAGAAGAAATATGAGCCTGTTATATAATATGTTCTTTACGATTTATTTAAATACAGTCATCATATCGTCAATTGCAGCAACTACTGGCTATTCTGATCCCAATACCCCGTCAGTAACCATGGTTCCCGTTTCCCAGTCCAAAAGCTCCAGGCATGGAGTTCTCGAAACGTGCAGCCTCTATCTTCACATTTTCCGCTCGCATATCTCCCGCCTCCTCCTCAATAAAACGTTCATCTTGACAACAGTCGCGTCAATTCTTATCCTCGGTCTAACATATACGGACGCCAGCCAAATCATCCTACCCGTCATATCCTCAAACCAACAAGTGACTCCTGCTATCGCAAGAACGGGGAGTCCTCAGGCTATCTGGAATGCGGCGAAGACTAGATATAGCCATCTAGATGGCGACAAATTCACCATCGCTATGCTTACTTATCGACGTCCCAAAGAACTGAATCATACGCTATCAGTCTTACTCGAAGAAAAGATCCCGTCACTCCACGAAATTGTCGTCATCTGGGGCGACGTTGATGATCTACCGCCAGCGAACTTCACATCTAAACATGGAGTTCCTGTGCGATTTAGGAGAGGCCTACAAGACAGCCTTAACGAAAAGTTACGACCGGATCCCGACTTCAAGACGCAATCTATACTCTTGACAGATGACGATGTGTACTATCACCCCAATGACCTTGAATTTGTGTTCCAAACATGGAAGAAATTCGGACGGTATCGTCTCACTGGCGCCCTCGCACGCTGCTACGATATGGATGCAAAGGGTCAATATACCTATAATTTCTGTCCAGGAGATAAGCGCGAAGAGTACTCGATGATCCTCACCAACCTTTGCTTTTCGCATATTTCTTTTATGGATTATTACTGGTCTGATGACAGCACCATGGGAAAGGTTCGAGAATATGTCGATGAACACTTCAACTGTGAAGATATTGCGCTGAACTACGTCCAAGGATTGCTCACAGGACAAGGGCCCCTGTTAGTGAGAGGCTGGGAAGAATTTGTTAACCTCAGTCCTCCTGGCGGTATTAGCTTAAGGCCTGGTCATTTGGAGGCACGGAGCAAGTGTTTAAATGATTTTGCAAAAGTTTTCAAGTCTATGACTTTGGTTCATGAGACGGGATATATTAAAAGAGGTGTTAATTAGTAATAAACCGGCTGTATCTGTCTGGCTAGTTCTCTCTCTTTCGTTAAATGCCACATAATAAGAGTCTCCGTTGATTACTTAGACCTGCTTACGGAAGCTAAGGGGGTGATGTCTTCTGATGGCCCTGATTGCAGCCGCGGCATATAAATACTCCTTTGCCAATTTGGAAGCTACAAGACGTCCCATCGTAAGGGTCGGCCGGCTGCCTCCACTTTCCAGCTCATTGCCTTGTCAAACAACTCAGGCATATGGCAGCGGGATTGATTAGTCCAAATTGTATATGAAATGGTAGGAGCTCGTTTTCTCGGCAGTAAAGTCAGCACGTAGTATGTTAGTAAAGTTAAGGCCGATTGTGTTGCCACGTGGATTTGTCGCGATGTCAATAGTGTTCAAGAGGTCAAGATCACTCCCTGACTGTCGAACTGTAAGTTATTCCCGCGGCACCAAGTCCGACCAGTTTGCAAGCTCCTGGAACCCTGGATGGCTTCCTGTCGTTCTTTTATGTCTCAGTATTCCTGGCCATGGTCATAAGTATGGGTGCTCAGGAGTACACAACGCTTCGTTCTTGGTGGGCCTGGTCTTGGATGCTTGGTCTCCCCTATTTCGTGACCTGCGCTAGGGTTGTGGCCACCATGATACACCAAGAGACCCCTGACGCGGCTGCACTCAGTTCTCCTGTGTTTAGCGCGGTATCATCCCTTGATACCTCGGTCCTGTCTTGCAGGTTTCCTAGATGTCGTTATCGGTGCGTCTCCGAGGCCGCTACTCGGGCGAGTTCTTGTTGTTCCTTGGCAAGTCGACCAGTCTGCTGAGAAAGTCCAAGACCACATAGTTATGCCATATCTTATTAGTTTCTGTTACCATGGCTCTCAGAAAAAGAAGGCTGAAATGTCTAAGTAATTACTATAGTAAAAAGATCATATAAGTAAAGCCAGCTAGCTAAGGACGGTCTTATGAATTTATACATTCTATAACAAAAATCATTATCAGTTACAAGCCTTTCCTATCGCCATGCCATGGCAGTACTACCGTGATAGCAGTTAGGCTCTGGAGCAGATGAGTAGTATGGCGATGCGTTTTTGTCGCTCAGCTGAACGACCGGCTTCAGCACTTCAAATTCGCCCCAGTCACCTTTGAGGGTAGACATGTAAGGTGAATCTTCTCCGAACGACTTTGGCATCGCTTTATCCCATGCTTTCAATACCACATCTAAGAGCTCAAGTACAAAGAGTTCAGGGCTCGTTTGTTCCCAAGCAAACTTCTCTTGGCAGCCCTGTACTACCTCTGGCGAGTACAATCCAACCTCAGGGCTTAGATGGAGAGAGGCAGCGGCCATGAGGGATGCAAAGACGTGATAGGACCCACCCTGGCGTGCACGATCCCTGATGGCCATCATGGTACCGATGGCACCGATCAAACCCGTGAGCATATCCGGCACAGGCAGAGCAGGGAGCACGCATGTTCCATCTTTATGACCCAGGCTTCTCCCGGTAACATAGGAGCATCCAGAGGCGGCATCCGCGATTTGTTGCCACCCAGGTCGCTCAGCCATAGGGCCATCTGGTCCGTAGCAATTCTCTTCCACATATACGATGCCCTTGCCTCTTTTTCCAGCTATCTCTAGGAGATTATCAAGGCTGAGCCCTTTCTTGGCAATCACTCCTGGCCTGTAGCCTTGAATGAAGACGTCTGCATCTGCGACTAACTCGAGGAGACGTTTCACTTCATCGTCTTTGGCCAGGTCAATATCCACTGTTCTAACGCCGGCATTCAGCGTCAGTTGAAGTCCCTATTAAATCTTATTAGATTCAACACATTGTGGAAAACTTTGAGTAGAGGAGACTGTAAAAAAATGACAAAGCTTTATCTGACGATACGGAGGAGGGTTGAAATGGCTTACATTAAAGTCAGGGAGGCGACTGCAGTTCACACGGATCACATCAGCTCCAAGAGCAGCCAACGTCGTTCCAATAACGGGGCCTGCAATGATACGGACAATTTCTAGGACCTTGATGCCGGCCAGTGGTCGTTTATCGGCAGATACTGGCAACAGAATGGCTGGTGTAGGGACGGCATGCGTCTGTTGCTTGTAGTTGATAAGGGGGTGCCTAGCCAAGTCCTTGGCCATGCGTGTCTGTTTCCATCCGCCTGGAGTATAGCAGATACTTCCGCAAAGGCCTTGTACGAGATGCATCATCTCCAGCTCATGCGCTCCAAACTTGCGAACGTGCTCCGCAATGACTCGAGTGGCCTCATCGTTACTGCTGCACTCTTGTGATGGGTCTATGCCGATGGTTTGTAGTACTGGATCTGCGCCTAGAGACCCATGTAGCTGGAACCAAACGCCTTCGTCCTTGGTCTCGTAGTTTGCCGTGGCGCGCAATCTGAGCGGTGTTCCGAAGATGTCTCCTTGGAGATCTTTTGGGAAGATGGCACCCATTTGACCCTCCTTGCCAAGCTCCTGGACAGTCTGGCCGTTTCGCTTGGTCATGCCCACGCTCCCGAGCCAAAATGCAGCATGATCGGTGTCGATAGATACAGTCCGGTCAGAGCTCTGACCGTCTCTGAGTTCGAGGAGCTCGTTAGCGACAATGCCGCACATGGCATGAAGAGCACCAGCGATAACGGCGGATTTTAATGGACCGGGGACGATTGTGTCGGAGGAACCGGTGAATGATACCGAGTCCAGAACGGCAGAGTCTTTGGTGAATCCCGGTGTCGCCTCAGCCAGCTTCTTGAGAAGTTGGCGTGCATCATCGGGCACTGGCGGTGCCTTGGAGTCAATCCAGGACCCTTGTCCGTAGATATCAGCACCCGAAACTATTCGTGTCATTATCGATGATGGTTGATGAATGGGAGGCTGATAGGAGCGATTTGTGCCAGCTAATGAAAGAATGCTGATACCGTGGATATACTCCCTTGACAGAGCGACTTCTGTAGCCTTATCTTATAGACAATGTTTTTTTTGGCATATCCCACGAATCGTAAACTATTATACGGCATTTACTTCATTGGATCTCCTATCTGTATGGAGCTGTTCGGCTCAAGGGCCTTGCCTTTGCGGAGGGAGTGGGTACGGTCCGTAAGTGGCTTTGTTGTCAGACGATATCGAGTATGCGATTACCGAATATGAGACACTCCCAGGGTGCTTTTATACCTCCTGGGGTTTTGTTAAACAAATTAGGCATTGAATTTGCATTTCCTGCATTAGCGCCATCGATAGTCTGAGTTTGTTTGAGATCGTGGCGGCTTTGGCATGTCAACGATGCCGAAATCGTGGACATTATTCATATGGCCAATGATGGCAGAGACTGAAGAATTGGACTGCTTCTAGAAGCGCATGGCAGAGTAGCAAGATAGGGGTGTATCAGTTCCATTATTTCCATTGTTCCCAGATTGCAAAAATTGATCCCGAAAATGAGAGTAAGTATAACATTGAAAGTGTTTTATTATAACCAGTACATGCTATCCCCGCCCAAATTCATCATTTTGCGCACTATGTATCTTTAAACCTGTAAATGATATCTTCGAACCTTGCTTCGGGAAAGACATAGAGCCACTTGAGCGACTCATCAGGCCCGCAAAAGGCGCCATGCATCGCATTCCCTGGAATCCAAAGCACGGTGCCCGCCTTGACATGGTGCCTGACCCCTTCGATCTCAACCTGCCCAGACCCCTCGAGCACGTAGTAGACCTCTGCCTGAGAATGCTGGTGTAGCGCGAGTGTTCCGTTGGAGGGACAGGTCGCGATCCCTACGCACATGGAGTCGGAGCTGGTGCTGGGCTTGGAGAGAAGTGTTTGCCAGACCACGGTGCCGTATTTCGTGTCTGGGAACGAGCTGAAGGCTGTTTGGCTGATTTGGTTCCCATCGAGGATCACTGGTGTTTGCTCCTCCGTTGTCTCGTTTTCGCTTCGTACATGTCAGAGTTTAACTTATAAACTGCCCTGCTCAAAATGCTTACATAGAGATATGTGGTTCGGTGTCCATTCCGGTGCTTTCTGTACTGTTTGAAGGTCTTTTTGACGCTTTCTGTGTACCCTGTGTCTGTCTGGTTGATGGTCTTGGTGGTTTGGGCAAATGGATTGATTCTGTATCCCATCAATGATGAACCATCAACGTCTATAAGGTCGTTGAATCATATTTTTGCATCCTCATCTATCACTGCAACTACGGCATCTGACTCCGAAAACCGAGATCACAAGCATCTAGACACGGTCTCGAACTCCGACAAGTGGAGACGGTCCGGGCGCGCTCCACATGTTTATCAAGTGCTCTCTGTTTGCATGTAACTAGGCCGAAAATAGGCGGGCGTAAATGCGGCGCATGTCGTTGGCCGTGCCGGTCCGGATCCTCAACGTACGTGAGCAGCCAGACCAAGCAACTCATCGACCCCATCCACGCTCCAGCAAGTATCTGCTCTATCAATGTCCTGTTATCTATGCTATGGGGAGTAACGTCGATACTTACTTTCCAGTGCAGCGCATTGCCCAAGCATGTCTACAGTGTCGGTACGCAATTGTTACCCCGCCTTTTTGGCCTGCTGCAGGCGAGGCGACAGATAGCTGATTACCCAAGACGGAAAAAATGCCGGTGCACTGGCGATCGACCTGTCTGCGGGCAGTGCGGACGACTCAACATTGGTAGGTGACGCTTCACATCTGATGAAAAGCTTATCGGACTTGTGTGTAACGATGCAAGATTGTGTATATCCTGTCGAGGCTTCTCGGCGGCAGGCTCCTAGGCAGCAAAGGACTCGTTCTGCAAGCATCGCCATCGACGACCCCGAGACCTGTCGACAAACACAAACCTCCGAGTCAAGCGACACACAGGTACATATTGACTTTGATCCATATCTGTATTCTCAAAAATGTGTTAAATCCTACATCTTAGACCTCGGAGCTCGTCAGTAGGATTGGGAAACTGGAGACAAAGATCGAGTCCATGGGTTCAAGCCTACAACGGTGAGCCTGTGTCTCAGGAATAACGAATCGCGATACTGAATAGCTTTTTAGGATTGAGAGATGCCTCGTTGCACTGGTTGATGGCAGTAATACTAACTTGGGTGCTGTAGCGGCAGGACTGCCAGCTTCTTCCGGGCGTCCAGAGACCGTCAGTAGCCCCAGGACGGCGGGCACGACGTTCCAGCCTTCGCCGCAAAACGACCCTGCAATCGAAGACTTTGGGACACCGGAGGATGTGCTCATGGCAGTCGTTGATTCTTATTTTACTTACTGCCAGAATCAGCCCTACTCCTTCTTTCACGAAGAAACCTTCCGGCAGGGCTTGGCTCAACACGTCGTCCCTAAACATCTCGTCCTAGCTGTCATGGCGACTGCGGTCCGGTTCTGCTCGCATCCGTATTATTCGGGGCGCGCGTTGGAAATGTCTGTCGAATATGCCAACAGATCTTGGAAACTCATTGTGTCCGACTGTTTTACCGTGGGCAAGGTCGCAGAGGTGTCTACAGTCCAGACTGTTGCTTTGCTGGGCTTGTTTGACTTTACTGGTACGTTGCTACATTCTTCAGATAGCGAATGACCATCATGTCTCACATGTATAGCCGGTCGATTACGCCATGGCTCAGCGTGGGTCAAAGTAGGCCTCGCCGTGAGGATCGCACAGGATTGCGGGCTCATGCTAGAGACTGCAGGGCATCTCTCGTACGCCCAGCAGGAAGAACGACGACGGGTGTTTTGGTCAGTGTATCTGTTGGATCGCCTAGTATCGTGCGGTCGAGGTAGACCACCAGCCATCGTTGATGCGTCGTGCCATCTACAGCTGCCCTGTGATGAGTCAATCTGGAGGGAGGGTCTCTGGGCCAAGACACAATCGTTGGACGAGATGACGAACCGAACCCTCTCAATATCACAACGCCAATGTCCTTTGGCGCAGGTCATTGCTATTGCGCAGATCCTTGGCCGATGCGCACAATATGTGCTTCAAGACTTCAACATCAGAGGCCCACATCCGCCATGGGATCCTGGCTCGGATTTTGCAGGCATTGAATCCGACCTTCTCCATTTTGAAGCATATCTGGAGATACAGAGGCCAATTGACGAAATACTCGCACCTTATGTCTTGGCCGAAGGCGTGGTAGACAGCCAGTCCTCTGGCCCAATTATCTTCTCTCGGGCATTATTCCACCTCTGTTATTGCCTACTCAACCATCCCTTCTTACTACGGCGCCGCATCAATACATGCCGAAATCTTGCTCCTATCAGTTTCATCAAGCGATCATCTGACTTGGCCTGGCTTCACGCACAGCAGATGATAGTTCTTATCCGCGAGTCGCGCAAGTTGGGCTGCTCGTTCCACGCCTCATCCAGCGGTTATGCCGTCACTGTCGCGGGATCCATTATCGCGCTCCGGACCTATGATGAGGACTCTCCAACTTGCCAAGAGGCTCAGATATTACTCGAGGAGGCCTTGGGATATCTGGATGTCATCGGTCATCACTGGAGTAATGTCAGAACAATGGTGACGTGCTAGATTTCAGTTTTGTCTTGTTTATACACTAATTATCCTCACTAGGCCTCGAAACTTCGACAGGTAGTCTACGATGGGTTTGCAGGGCGTCACATGAATAGCCTCACCCAAGGGTTAAGCTTCACGGCTGAGATGGAAGAAACCATGTGGTCCCTAGTCGACTATAATACAATGTCAAACCAGCTTAGCCAAGATGCTCAGATCAGTGGCCAGGAATCAGATGGTCTAATGCCAAATTCGTGGATCGATTTGTTTGGACCGATCGACTATGCTTTGCTCTCTAGTTTTAATGGGCCAATTCAAGATGAATAGAAGAGTCACAGTTGATAGGAATTGAGAATGAGGACCATTTTCAAGCTATTAAAAAGGCTGCACCAATTAATACATATCCTTCAAAGCCACCAGATCTCTATTATGATAGATGTATATTCTGACACACGGCTGAGTTGCCATTCTCCGACTCAATTGAACAGCTTATGGACCTTGGTAGAAATTCCACCACAAGTGGCTTATACCTTGGTGGAGCCCAAGGTATCAAGAGCCTCGTATATCACGCTGAAGTCTCGGTCTCCAAACTCCTTGGACTTGGCCAACGGTCTGTAAGTCTCCTCGACGCATCTTCCCACCGCGAGAGGAACATTAGCTTCTGCTGCGGCTGACACGGCGAGGGCAAGATCCTTATGAGCCAGCTTGGTTACAAAGCCGCCCTCGTACTGTCGGTGACAGGGAGGGCTAGCATCTGCGACCTTGACCTCAGGAACGGGGTGGTTGACCTAGACAAGAAGATTAGCGTGTACTCTAACTGTAAAACGGCGGTCTGCTATCATGAGGTCGTTTGGTTGACTTACCTCGCTAGACCAGCATCGCCCCGTGGAGTTGTTAATGATATCAGCGAGGACTTGCGGATCGACTCCGAGTCTCTTTCCCAGTAGCATCGCCTCACTGAATTCTGTTAGCCTCTGCTTTCGAGTATCCAGGCTCTGACTGTTTCTAACTCACCTCAGGCCAAGCATCGTGATACCAAGCAGGAGACTATATCTCAGTCAGTAATCATATCGAAAACAGCCGGTTAAGAGGACACGCACTTATTAGAGATCTTAGCGGCAAGTCCAGCTCCAAGGTCACCACAATAAGTGACCTTGCGAGACATGGCTTCAAGGACGGGGACCGCGCGATTGTACGATGTCTTGGATCCTCCTACCATGATGGCCAATGTGCCCTTTTCTGCACCAACGACACCTGCATCGTGATGAATTAGTTACCACGGCAGCAGAAATAAGTGGTTCGGCTTAGTTACCTCCTGAAACTGGGGCATCCACCAGATCTGCGCCAACCTGTCGTAGTTGTAGGGCAACCGCTTTGCTGACACTTTGCTCGATGGTTGACTGATCCATACAAAGAGTATCCGCGCGTTGATCCTGACTCATTTCCTTGAGAGCACTGAGAACACTCTTGCCTTGGCCGACATATACTTCCTGGACATGCTTTCCGGTAGGGACCATGGTGATGATGGTAGAAGCCTTCTGTGCTACATCAAAAGGTGCTATCAGGGGTTAGTGGTGATGCTAGCATGTATGGCAAGCCTTCCTATGGCGCATGCTTACTTGAGCAACTAATAAGAGGCACGTCGGGGTGCTCGGCATTTTGGCGTTTAATGATAGTGTCCACGGCGGCCTGGTTCACATCACATAATGCGAAGCCGACCTTGTTTCCGCTAGTAGGGCTCTGATATCTTGAAATAAGGTTGGTAATCTAATGAGGCAGATTAGAACTCTCTCCTTAGAAATGAATTGGATGCGCAAGAGCTGACCATATGGCCACCCATGGCGCCGAGGCCGATGAAGCCGATTGTATTTGACCTGTCAATCGATGAAGCGACAGCTGATGTCGCAAAACGACGATGGGATGAGCCCCACGGGCGTCCTCGCTGAGAACGGGTAAAACTCGAGCCAAGGCTGAGTTGTCGAAGGGTCTTGTGGGCATGCATATTGACTAACGGAGTTGATACGTAAGGATAGAACTAGAAAAAGAGCAAATGAATATTTTGTAGATAGTGAGGAATGCCTCTTTGAGAAAGGGACGAGTTTGAGATGCTTTTGAATAGAGGCATGGCCACCAAGCTCGAGCCAGCTCACACGCTCACAAGGTTCGTTGCCGGCGGGTTTGAGTGGAGCCGGTCCGGCCTCCGGTCTTGATTCATCAAGCCCCTCACGATGCTCTGTAGGCTGGATACCTATTTATATTACCGAGGTTAAAGTAACTAGTTATGCTATTGCTATATTTAATGTTATTCAATTGACTGCTTTGCGTCGTGACTCACTTTCATTTAAATCTTTAACCTACCTAAAATAACATACTAAATGATAGAGCTACCCTATATATGATATACCTCAGAATCGATTGGCACTAACCGTGTTTGTACAGCATGGAGCAGCTTCAGATCTATGACGTAGCTAGTGCCCCAACATGCACTCCCTACTGTGACTGAAGCCTCTGAGGCGATCATCACCACTGTAAATGCGTCATGGATACCAAAATGGTAGGTTTTGCGGCAAGACGGCTGGAGAATATCAAGCAAAATGAGATGCTTCTCAGTGAACTAAAGAATCCCATACCCAAGGTCGATCCTCAATCCAAGCCTGCCAGCAAGCGCGTTAAACGTAGGACCACTCCACCAAGCGCGCCCACAAGACAATCCAGGCGAATAGCGGAAGCCAGCACGAAACCAAGTTACAATGAAGAGCTAGGAGATGCGTCTGGACCACAGACCTCTTTCAAAACCAGAAAACAGAGTCGGGCAAACTACAACAACGTCGTCGAATCAACAAGTTTAGATCCTGAATCAGATCCTCAAACTCGCAAAGACGTCAAATCCATTCAAGACGGATGGACACGATGGAAGGCAGAAGCTGATCAGCCGACGCGCAATGCTTCTGGAGCATTCCAGTTTGAATCTCATCCGGATTTTCGGCCCAACAAATCCCCAGAAGAGATCATCCGCGAGGGAAGCTTTGGTGGCTCTTACTGGCGACCTTTGTTCTCCAAGCACCTCGGAATTACTATACAAGATGACTGGAGAGAACTGCCATCATCGTGGACTGCAGGACTGAACGTGGATGAGTATCTCACCAGCGACACATACAATCCCGAGATAAACAAATACGGCGTCGCATGCGGGCAAAGCATTGAAGAATGGGAGGCAGCTGGCTGGATCGCACACGAGTACGACGTCAGGGGGTGGTTTCAGTGGTATTGTCGTTTCTGGATGGGTCGTCGATGCTCTGATGATGAGCGGCAGATCAGTCGTTGGAAGAAATGCGTTGGTGAGACCGGTCGTTGGCGACGGATATTGCTCAAGAAATACGTGGCTTTGGGAATACGGACAGTGTTCGCGGATGATGGGAGAGACGAAGATGAGGTTGATGTCAGTCCTGTGGTGCATCAGACGTGTCATCACTGGGCATATGAGGTTCGGCAAGACGCTTTGGAGAGATTCTGGGCTGATGGAAGATGACATGCAGGATCACAGAGAGACCCGAGTGTTCATGATAGGTAATGATTTGTAGTGATATGAAAATATGAAACCACTTGAGTGCAACTAGGTATAATACGTGACATAAATCGTGAGTCATTACGTTTCTCATCTATCCGTAGCATTCCAATCCATTTTCTGTAGAATCTTGCATAAAAGCCTGTGTGACGATTGAGCTCCCCGCGATATTGTCTGAAGTTCCTTCAGTGTCGCAGCAGCCTCATTAACCGCAATAACAACTTTGACCTGCTGAGGAAAGTTGTTCACTTGATCCCTCTGCAGAGACATGGACAAGAAAGCAGCCGTGTCAAAGAGGCACAGAACAACAAGGTGAAACTGTCCATCGCCTTGTGAGACTCGAGATGCCCATTGAGTTGCGATCTGCAACGTCTTCAGCGAACACTCTACCGCTTCTGCTCGCAGTTGTTGTATTTCTGGTACAGACAAATCTGTCGATGGGTGTAAGAAATATGATTTGTATGGCTGGAGTATCATAAAGTACGCCATTGTCTGGACATAGTAGCGATGCGTCACGACCCAAGGCCACTCAGCATCTTTCGAAGTGTCTGGATTGTTTAGAGCAAACACAGCTGGAAAGGAGGACACGTGATGTTCCACCATGTTCTTGTAGTCCTGGACTTTGGATGGCGAGTTGATGTTTTGCGGTGTCTGCCAGCGCTTGGCGAGGGATGAAATGAGTTGGTATTGAAGTTTGGTATGAAGCGTTGGTGTTGGTGCTGAACCTTTCAGTTCGGGTTGTTCAGGCTCTGAATCAATGTCGTTCATGATGAAAGGCCGACCTAGTATTGACGACAACTGCCTGTGCGATGTTAGCCATTGCACGAGTCATCATCTTTGCCCAACTTTTAACATACCAGTTCCAGCAGTACAACACACGCCAGGCTCGTCGGCCAATCTGCACCTCAATATCCTGTGTCGCCTTGTGTCGCGACTTATGCAGTCCTGCATAAACGTTCAGTAAGAGCCCAATTGATCTTTCATGTTATTGACTCACCCAACTCATATGCCTCTTGCACAGCGAGCCCTATTGTATGCCAGGCCTCTGTGAACTTTGCTTCGCCTTTGAACCAGCAGATAGAAAGGACTTTCCACTGAAGATTGATCAGATGATAGGACCCAGCTGGTATCGCCTCTGCAAGCCTTGTTCCAGCATCGTGAAAAGCCTTGGAAACATCCTGCGATGGCTGGGTCAGATGGATTCCCAGTGTCGCTTGCGCATCAAGGTCGAGATGCTGCGTAACGCAAGCGCACATCATGAATATGAGGGTTGTGAGTTGAAGATCCTGGAGACATGGCTGTTGCGTTCTGCACGACCAGTTGACGTATTGGCGTATAAAGGCAGGCGGGTGTATGAAATTGTAATGGTGATTGACATTGCTGAAGAATGCTTCAATGAGACCGTCTTTGGGAAAATGTCAGATGTGAACCCAGGTCAGACTACGAGATGCTCACCTAATTGAGGCTTGGCTGGGAGGAAGCGGAGTGCGTTTCGTAATTGCGAGTCAGCGCTAGCATCTAGAATCGCTAGGTTATGGTGGTCTTTGTTATTATGCTGTAGACGATGTTAGATACAGTCAGAACTATCACTACGACTTTACTTATCAAGTGAGATGAACTGACTAGTGAGTAGGAAAATCCATCGTCAAGACAACCGTCATCTGCATCTAATAAATGAGTGAGTCGTGTGTTTTCCGATGAGGCATCGTAATTGCTATCTTGGTCCTCTGCTTGGACTCGTGACCGTTTAAGGGTTTGTGTTTTAGTCAGCGGTTTGGTATACATTTTTAGATAAATACCCCAAAATAAATCGGTATTAAAAGTGCAAACTTGGATACTGTTGTCGGCTATGATATAGACAACAGATCCTTTTTTCGGAGACCTGTACTGCACAGCAAAAAGTCGGTGGTGGCCGAAATACATCGGCCGAAAGCTTTCGGGATGACGCCCGAAGACAGAGTGCATAACTTGAAGTGATATGGGCCTCACCAACAGCATAACTAACTGGCAGCTTGACACACACAAAACGGCTAGTTGCTGACAGGGAGAGCGGGAATAAGAAATGTATTGGCCTGATGGGAATCGCTCGATCCACTGACATGCATGCCCCTGTCGCGAGCTAGAGATCATTTAGGGAAGTGATCAGCCTGTCAGCTCTCCCTGGCAAGCCTGGGTAGCGGGATTTTCAGTGACGCACAAGTATTTTACAGTTGGGTTGGTTGGTTGGTTGGCGGTTGGACACACAGACTCTTCGCTACCGAAAGGCTTCCCGCTGTCCGCCTTTTTCGGGCAGATCGGGCGCACTGGTCAATTTGCTTCGATGTTTTCTATCACTCTAAAGTCAATGTTTACAGCCGGTTTAACGCCGAAGGAGATAATCTAGATAATCCGAGGTATCGCGTCTGTGACCTCCCTCAACCCTTCAAAATGGTAAAATAAAAAGCAAACATGAAACAAATGATAAACGACCCGAGTAATCGTCTGAATAACGATCCAATGACCAGTTTTGACCAACCAGACCGACGCTGTCTTGCCTGTAAAAATGGCGGATTAACCATGACATCAATCATTCTCGTCCGTCGGATCTCGGGCGCTTGCTTCCCAAAATATCTCCCCGATCGGAAGCTGTCGCATATGAGCATTTGATCAGGTTCTAACAGAAATCTCGTACCTCCACGTGATGTTGGCTTGCACTACGTTTTGAATGCCTTGGATATAGCGAGCGACATTCATGTCAATCTCGCGTCCCCAACTTGGCAGCTGCTCAATTGCACTCTGCCAATCTTGGTATCTTTCCTCAAGAAGGTTCCCGACTGTATCGAATGCCTCTTGTGGAGACTGGCCCGTCATTCGACAGGCTGCGACCATGCTAAACGGACAGTCGTCGTTCTGCGCCATGTTAGCGTTCGAGGTGTGGAATACTGAATGGCATGAGCCTGCTTACTTCTTCCTTCCGGTAGGATAAAATGTCATTCGACCTTGTGTGTCTATTAGTGGCTTCAAACGAAAATGATCAATGGGTAGTTCTTACAGCAAGACAAAGTCTGCACCCAAAAGTTCTAGCTTCTGGATAACGGGGTTTTCGAATACCTCATCTGGCAACTTGATATCATGGGCATACTCGATCAGATGGTATAGAGGCGTCACTCCCGATGAAAGCCGCCTTGTATCAAGCATCTCCTGGATACTAGGAACGCTATTTGTAGAGAATTGCTTCACATGATGGACTACTCCATCAGTGTATTGCTTCATTGCGAGAGCAAATCTTCTACGGGCACCTGAAGCTGTTAGCAATAGCCACGTCAAGATCAATTGAGGGAAACTTACCAATAGTTGAGCACTATGAAGATCACATGTCAGATCGCGATAGCATCGCGGTAAACGGGTCGACTTACCTTCGACACTCTTCGGAAAATGTCGTCATGGGCCTGGACTACAGCGCTCTTTGCTCTGGTATAAGTCTGGTCTAGCATATCTGCCATGAGACTATCAATGACGACTTGCGACCTTTTTGGATCAGACTTCAATGATCCCTCATCAAACACTGTTGGTGTGAGCTTCTGCGATAAACAACAAACGTGAATGATAGTACATACTATCATCGAAAGGAAATACCTGGAAGAAGTGTCAGAGTAGCTATACAACCAGAGAAATGGCCCACTTACCCAGTTCCCCCAATCGCACATCGTTTTGAGCTTCTCGAATGGAGCATCAGGAGCAGCGATAGATATAAAGATGGCAAAGTCGCAGAACTCGACCCTCTTCTTCATTCGAGGCGAGAAGGAACATTTCCTAATAGTGCATCAGCGTGATGTGTACAAAGGCGGCAGGCAGACATACTCTGAAAGCCACCTCTCGGATATGGGCTTGACTGTTTCATAGTTGGGATTCATGGGCGGAGTCTCGACCACGAAACCTTTAAACATGTCCGGAAGAATGACAGTTCTTCTCGACTCCATCTTGGTGGTGAACACCTCCATGGCTTGTGCTGCAGGTACAGATTGTGGGCAGGAAATGATAGGGGAAGCAACAACAACGTTGTGTGACACGCAGAAATCACGTCCGGGCTTGCTGGGTGTCACGAGTACTCAAATATCTCAAAGAAAGCAAAGACCGAGGGGCCAGCCTCGTAGATGTTCTAATCAGCCAGCTTCCCTTCGTCCAGCGTCATTTCCTTTCAGCTTGAGACTAGACACATACTAAGCCATGATGGAATCACAATTCCCAGACATTGGAGCCTGCTAGGGTGAGCATATCATACCAGGTGATGGGTGGACAGGGGTCCCTTTCACGAATTATTGGCAGATGGGCCACACACTCCGTGGGTATGGCTCAGATCTAAATCATGGAGTGAAGACTAAGAGTAAGCACCCACCAACAGATCACGCCCTCGTCATGTTGATCGTGATCTTGACGAATGGAGAAGCCCGCGGACCACCAAACGACCTCCGAGAAACAAGTGTGCGTAATGTACCTTTTCTGTCAAGGGATAGGAACGGGAGGAGGTACTACGAATCTGGCTTTCAGGAACACTTGGACATCCCCAGCTTAAATTGGAGGGATGTCTGTCCTGCTGCTCTCTCAGAACTTCAGCTTAGCTCCAAGTCTCTCTTTCCAAATCTCATCAGTTTTTTTCGCCTCTCACTATGAAACTCTACGGGCAATCACCAGCTCGGGAAGAGCTTCGAACCATTGGAAACCACTCTTTCACATGGACGAATGATCACATTCCCAAATCACACACAGATCCTCTCCGTCACGAATGTGATGAGCTTGGAGCTGCTGCTGTCAAAGAGATCCAAGAAATCCATGCCCAGCAAAAGAGAGACGGCCATCAAGTCGGCAGAACAGACCTGTTCGAAACACTTTCTCATCACCATAGCCAGAGCCAAGTGCTCTCGCAACTCTGGATTGAAGTCCATACCGTCCCCTCTTGGGTTGACTGGGATCAAATTTCCCGAGGACAGAAATTCTTCTACCGCTATGCCCTGGCCAACCTCATCGGCTTTGCCTTTCAAGGCTTTGTTGGTGAAAACTCTGCTTCCACCAGCGTCGTCGAAGTACTTGCTCGTACTGGTGGCTTTAGTACTCGTGTCTTGAGACGTCGACTGCTTGAAACATTTCAACTAGTTCTTCAAGTCACGCACTCGCTTGATCATGTGAAGCCTGGTGGTCCAGGGCATAGATCGATTGTGCGAGTCCGTCTACTGCACTCCATGGTCAGACAGCAGATCCTCAAGGTAGCCGCATCCAAGTGCCGATTCTTTGATCAAGAGACACACGGCATTCCTATCAACACCCTTGACTCGATACACGCCATTGCAACCTTCAGCTGCAACCATGCTTGGCTTCAGCTCCCTCTTATGGGAATCACCCCCGAGAAACAGGAGGTCGAAGATTACATTGCTCTTTGGAGATACGTGGCCCATGTCATTGGGGCACCCCAGGAGTACTTCACATCAGCAACGCAAGCCAAGGCTGTGATGGAAAGCTTAGCTTACAACGAGCTCCTTGTGACACCCACTTCTATTGTCATTGGATACAACTTCGTTGAGGCCCTCAAGGATCTACCCCCCATCAACATCTCGGATGGGTTCATTCAGGCTGCTAGCCGCGTCTTGAATGGACACGAGATCTGCGACCAACTTGGTATGGGACGGCCCAGCTGGTACTCATATGCCTGCTTCAGAGGCCATTGCTGGTTGGTGTGGAGTCTGGCTAGACTGCAGAAATGGATCCCTGCCCTGGACGATAAGGTGATTGATCTCTGTCGGGAAGGGCTGCATGGCGCTATAATCCACAGTAACCAAGGTCTCGGAGGTGGCTCCATCCTTGATTTCAAATACGTTCCGGATGGGCGGATCCAAGGAAAGGAGAAGAACGACCGGGCCGAGGGGCGTTTGTGGTTCTTTGAGAGACCCCTTGAGTTCGTGTACTTTGTAGTGTTTGTCATTGGATGCACGGTAGTGTTGGCATGGTTGCTTTGCATGGCGCAGCTCCTTGCGCTCGGGTCCTCGCGTCTTGGGGTATAACCGGGTTGGGCTGAGATTTCATTATGTACTGTAGATCGCCCCGTAATTCTATTTGTCGTCTGAACCAACATGCAGGTTCGCCGTGTGTCTAATGTTATCCAGAGTCCTAGGTCTAGGTCTGTATAATCCTTGTCAAGTCTAGGACCGCAGCAAGAACGCCTCCCTCGCCCGGCTGAGGTCCAGGTGTCTGAAATGAACCGATCATCACGGATTGGGAAGCATTGAGGTATTTTCATCCCCAAACAGGCAATACTTACCATTTTCGTCCCAGACTATTTCACCTTCTCCATAGCCCAACTGAGACATATTGTCGTGCCACTGTATATCTGACAGATCACTGGTCAGAGCGCAATCTACCAAGAGACTATCGTTTGCCTCGATCGATCCGGCACGTCCGCTTTGCCCTGGGACAACGGCCAATGAGAGGAGCTCAGTCGGTAGTGCAAAAGTAGGCAATCAGGGAAATATTGGGCCTTGACGCTGCGGTTGGGTCAAATAGTGCCGGGATCGACAGGCTAGCTTCGCGTGGCTGTCGTCTGACATGATAGAACCCCTTGTCGAAAATTCAGCTACTCCACACCAACCATGGCAAATCAACAACGGTTCAGCTATCGAAGGAACAAACGAAAACTGAGTTTGATATTGCATGAGAGTAGTTGAGGTTCTGTTGGCTAAAATGGCGTTGTCTGCCACGTCATTCTGCTGTCAGCCTTTAGTGGTTCACAAGTGCGCCAAGCCTCTTTGTCTCTAGCACGTAAATGATTTAGACCTCGACGATCCAAACATTGAATAATTTAATCCACTGCGTCCCGTTCACGCGGTATCGGTTCCCCGATATTTTACGGACTGCACCATCGTCAAGCCTGCTGCTGCAGGCACCCCTACCCTGGTCACCGCGAGGCCCGCGCCGTGAACCAGCATGACATATTGCGCTATACTACGCTATACTGCGCTATTGCCCATGATACCACCAAAGCCAAGAGTGTGACGTGTTAAGTCTGACCAATGATCTGCATGGAACGCTGTTACTGGTGCTTTCATCTTCAATAGTATGTGATTGGAGTTTTCAAACCAGGGTCGTCTCGAACCGAACTGAATCATTCTTGTCAGGGAGGTAGGTAAAAAGGACATTGGGGGCCCTTGGGGGCAAATACAAGTAGCTGATAGGGTTGTAAAGCTCGCCAAGCTTATTGCATGGTGACATTTGTCACTTGAGAGGGAACATTCTCAGACCCCTCCCCCAAGGGTGGCTTGAACTGCAAGTTGACCGTTGATTGCTGAACCGCGTCTTCCGCCTGATTTCTGGGCGCGCTAAAAGGCTCTTCGGCGTTAATGATATCATCAGACGTCGCTCGTGTTGGTTCTGCGAGATTACTTAGACATTTGAGTCTAGTTACCTGCAGACGGAGAACTCCGCGGAATTCCGCAGTTGAGCGTTTGGCACTCGTGGTTGCCTATTCGCCGCTATCGTAACGCTCTTTGTTATCCTTCAACCAGCTTGAGGATTTTTCCTGCACTCCGATCGTTTATCATGAAGCAAACCTAACGAAAATGGAAAGCTAAAAAAGGAAGTGCTAGCTCTAATTTGAGTAGTGCTGCAATAAAGCTTTGAACAGCGCCGTTTGCTTCAGGCGCGGCCTTTCCTCACTCCATGTCATTGGGGCTTACACAGGGCTGGACTACAGAAAACATGTTTCATCATGACCGACAGCTATTCATAGACTCGTGTCCATAGAATATCCATTATTGGAGGTATATACCGACCTCCGATTAAGAGGACGAGCACCGATAGGATTAGTCCAGGCTGATACGGGATCTTTTGGGTATGGCTTCAGCATATATTCAGAAGTCAATTAACCAACGACTCACATTAGCATTGCTTTTGTGACGTATCTTAAACAGTTCGCTTCACCAAGGTGCTACTGTCAGTGAATCTACAGAGGTGAGTATATGACTCACTTTATAGTAACATATCAGCTACATCACAAGCCCAACATTTATCACAACATTCAGAACCCCTGGTATTGATACTCATGGCACCGAAATTTCCGTTAACATATGTATTTATTAGACACTTCCTTTCTAATATACTATGCTAGAAAGCTGCCTAGCCATGATCCGCCTTCACTTCAGTCTCAGGTTCACATATTTCCATCTTCTGTCAATCTCAGAAGTCTTTCATATACAATCGGCAGATTCTTATGCAGAGAACTGAGTAGCGCGGCGCTTGTTACGGTTGTTGGTGTTGGTGCCGTTCTGATCCTGGGTATCTTCCTCATCCTCATCAGCGTTGCCGTTGCTGGCACCGTTGCCCGTATTGCCTGCATTTCCAGCATCGCCGGCGTTATTGGTACCAGCGGTGTTATCAGCTTTACCGGTACCAGCGTTGTTGTTGTTGTTGCCGGTAGCTTGGGCCATTTGAACTGGAATGACACCACCGAAAGGACCAGCCCGCGCCGGGTTCTGGCAACGAACAAGGCAAACATTCTCCTCGCCCGCAACCGAGCCTGTGCAGCTCTGTCCAGCAGGGATTGAGGCCACAAGAGGAAAGTCACCCATCTCACCATCACGGTTACGGCCGCGCTCGTTGCCTTCAACGTTGGTAGTGACTTGGATGTTGTCCCATGAAGTGCCAGTTCCATCAGCGTTGATCATACAAGTATAAGGTCCAGCGCCATCAGAATTGACCTGGTGGACAGTCATCTCAAGGCTGCCGCCAGGGTTGACTTGAGGAAGCTGGCTGCCGGTCTCTTCCATGATGTCGAGGGTGCCCTGCTCGATCTGGTTGTCACCACCAGCGAGCGTCTCGCCAACGGTGTCAGCGGCACTACCACGGAAGCGAGTGGCATCGGTTTGGAATGGACGGCGCCTGGTGCCATCGCGAGGAGTGGAGGTGTCAACACCCAGAGCCATGCCAGAGCCGCCGGCATCTCCAACTGCATTGGTGATTACACTGTGGGCAGCTGTCAGATCGGCTGCAACGAAGAGGGCAAAGATGATGTTCTTGATGGGTGCCATTGTGAATTTTGGTGCGGGGAATAAGTAAAAAGGTTGG
Source organism: Fusarium sp. 'flavolapis' (assembly GCA_014885045.1). Classification (NCBI taxonomy): domain Eukaryota; kingdom Fungi; phylum Ascomycota; class Sordariomycetes; order Hypocreales; family Nectriaceae; genus Fusarium; species Fusarium sp. 'flavolapis'. The sequence goes on along the minus strand of JADAQZ010000079.1, from coordinate 135,468 downwards.
TCCTTGTGTTTTGAGAACTTTGGAGGTAATTAAAGACCTGACCGGCAGGAAATAGAAGTGAAGAGGGTAGAAGAGGAGTGGACTGGTGGTCTTAGGATGCTGAGGATGCTTAGGATGCTGAGGATACTGAGGCTGTTGGTGATGATTAGAGATATTGGTGAAGGGAATTAGACATCTTTATAGAGAAGTCTCACAATACCTCTTGTCTAGTCTTACTATCTAGACATACACATATCACCACAAGAGACAAGCCAAGAAAACACAAGACATCCTATGAGACATTCAAGAGCTTCACAATTAACAGTATTCTCTGCGAACATATCACCAAACGACTTTACTTTCGCTATGACCCTCACGGCCAAGACCCCGGAATCCTCGTCTCCCGAGAGAACCGAGGAGCACAGCCTCTTTATTAAACAAAACGCCAAAACGCGTTTTGACCATATCTGGAGTGCCATTCGCTGCACAAACTGTAAACCACTAATATATGGTTATTTTGAACCTAAAACGTTATGATTGCTGCGCCCACTGACAAACCGGTCATAGCGGTTGTATCATGGTTCGTTGCACACGGACACTTCAGCCCCTGTAGTTGTCACAGTTGCTCCATCCCTGTTGGCCCCAGTTGATTTGAATGCCCTGGATTGGCTACAAGCTGGGATACTCCTACGGATAGCCCACCTTGACTGTTTTATTCCTTGTCGGGTTGCTCGAACTTGAGCCTGTGATTGATCAGAATGGTCTTTTACTACACCCATTTCAGTGAGTTGACTGTGAGAAGCCAGGGGCTCAGGTACAACTGATACGGACCCTTGTCAGTCTTCTGAGAAGCCAATCGTATCTCTTTTTCGCCAAATCCCGAGATCTACAGTGATCAATGTTTTTTGTTTCCTTCTCAATGAGATAATTATTATTGCAAATCGTGTTTTAAGGTCTGCGAAACCTGTCACGGGCAATACTTCACGAGCTTCAGCCTGAGAGCGCTGGTGCTTTTCTTCATCTTCAATTGATGTATGGCAATTTCTAAACACATACCTAGTTACATCATCAAAATTGATTACATTAACAATCTCAATTCCTTCCTTTGACCTTGTTACTAGATACACGAGCTCAATTGGGCAAAAGGCTTGAGATTAATAATTCTACTCTATCGGCATTCCTTCTCAAGACCGAGCAATATCAAACTCAGCCATATACCAATTTTGTATAGCTTTTGTATCTCCGGTAATAGCTACAGTGTCATACCGCGACCTCTCTTCCTTCGCAACCGAGCCATTGTTAACCATACGACCAACCCACTTGCCATGTCGGCGGCCAGCATTGATGATCTTATCAATAGCAGCAACAAATTCGGGCTCATCGCCTCGCGCAGGCACATATCCTAGCAATGACTGAGCAAGATCATTGGGCCCGATGAACAGCATGTCCACGCCGGGAGTGGCAGCAATCTCATCGACGTTCTCTACACCAGCGCGAGTCTCAATCTGAATCATGGTGATGATGGTCTCGTTGGCAGACTTCATGTACTCAGGTGTTGTGAGACCGTGGCCAATGGCAGGGAATGCAGAGCCCTGACCTCGGACGCCCTGGGGCGGAAATTTAGAAGACGCGACAATTTGCCTCGCCTCATCTGCGTTGTTGATCTGAGGAACCATGATGCCGTGTGCGCCGGTGTCGAGGGCTCGCTTGATGATATCGTGGGCAGGTCCGCGGATACGGATGATGGGCGACACGCCAAGGGCTGAAATGGCGGCCACTGAGTTGTGCATCGAGTCATCTCCAATGTGGCCGTGCTCGCAGTCAAGGATGATGCCGTCCAGGCCGGTCAAAGCAACAATCTGAGCTTGGCGCACGCTGGGAATTGCAACAAAGGTCATCAAGGGAAACTCGCCAGCCTTGATCTTATTGAGAAACCTCAATCGAGGGTTCTCGATAGTTGTTGTGAGGGCCGTCGGATATGTTTTTTGAGTCATGGTTGTTTTGTGCTGCGCAAAGAGATTTGATGAAGTTCTTTTTTAGCTATACAAGCAAATGTGAAGTCAATTTGACCGATAAGATATTGAGTTGTTGTCACGATCTACTCGGAAGTTATTAAGTTCTTTAATTAATTCTTCCAATTATAACAATATCCATTATCTACAATTTCTCTTGAAAAATGCCAATTGTACGCCTCCGTTCACGATAGCGTGATGCTGGCTGGGTCCACAGGGAGGAGCTCCCCCCGGGCTGCAGGGGAATGGGCAATCTTCCTGCAGGCCGTGTCCAGTGAGCTCCTCCTCCGAGTAATCGGTAAACCTACCGATAAGACTGCTAATCTGGCGGGCGAACCGCACTAACCATAACGGCAACTCCCGGCTGGACCCCGGATTCTGGTATCTACAGCGTTCGGCTTCAGCTTAGAGCTCGAGTCGCGTCGCCGAGCTAACGCATTTCATCCCCGCATTCTAATCAACCCCCCGTCATTCGTCGCCCGCCACGAGACCTTGGGCGACTTCATCTCATGCGTCGAGATAACGCTATGTCCGGCCTGTCGGTGGATTTATAGACTCGTCTCCCGACGAGTGTTGGAACGAAAATACCAGATTGCCATCCTCGTCTCTTTATCCCTCACCACTTCAAGACAAGAACAATATTGTCATCATGGCTACCGTCCCTGTGGATGAATCCCTCAAGCGGTCTCCCTCGTCTCATGCCGAGGGTACCAGCACTGCCTATCAGAGGATGCCCGAGTCCCTCTTGCACCTCAACGAAGACGAGATCGCTCTAATGAACAAGAAATTAGTTCGAAAGATCGACTCCATCATCCTGCCCATCATCGGAATATTGTACATTCTCAACTACATCGATCGGCAGAATCTGGCCGCGGCGAAACTTCATGGTATCACCGAAGACCTCAACATGACAACAGAAGAATTTGCTACCGCTATATCAATTCTCTTTGTTGGTTACCTGCCGTTCCAGATCCCGAGCAACCTCATCATTGCGAGGATTCCTCGGCCTGGTATGTACATCTGTGTTGCTGTGGTCATTTGGGGGACTATCTCAGCTTGCACGGCTCTGGTCAAAAGCTATGGTCAGCTTCTCGCTGTCAGAGCCATTCTCGGTGTTGCCGAGGCTGTTTTCTTTCCAGGGTAAGAATTACTCACTTCCTGCTAAAAATGAAGACATATCTGACGGATCTTTAGTGCCATATACTACCTCTCCGCATGGTATACCAAAACCGAGCTCGGAAAGCGAATTGCCAGTCTCTACATCGCCCAACAAGTCGGTAACGCGTTCGGTGGCCTTTTCGCCGCAGCAATCTTCCAGCTCGACGGTCGACATGGAATCAAGGGTTGGCAGTGGCTCTTCATTATTGAGGGTTCTGCCACTGTTGGAATTGGTGTCGTGTGTGCCTTTTTCATGCCCGAGTTTCCCTACAACAGCCGAATCCTCTCCCAGCCCGAACGAGACCTCGCCGTGTGGCGTATCGAATCAACAACTGGTGCAGCTGAAGGCTCAGAGAAGGAGAGCACTCTCAAGAGCTTCGGAAAGGCTCTGTCTGACCCCAAGCTTCTCCTTCTCATCTTGTGTAACCTGCTTTCCCAGGCACAAGGCTCGATTGCCAACTACTTTCCGACTCTGGTTGCGTCGCTCAACTTTGGCAGCACCGTCAGTCTGCTGCTTACTGCGCCGCCCTACGTCCTCGCTGGCGCTGTCTACTGGGTGCTGATGTGGTACAGCGACAGGAAGAACACAGCATACCCCATCATTATTGCATGTATCGCCATTGCTATTGGCATGTATATCATTCCCATGTCTACACTCAATGTGCCTGCACGTTACTTCTCCATGATGATTCTTCCTTTTGCATCTGTTGGTCCTCAGCTTGTGCTGTACAAGACGATTAACCTTCATCTTGCACGTCCTATTTCGAAGCGCGCTGCAGCATCTGCCCTGGTCAATGCTATTGGTGGCACATCCAACATCTGGGCTTCATACTTGTACTATGCTCCTCCTCACTTTTATGCAGCATTCGGCACTCTTATGGGCTGCGCTTTTCTCTTTGCCGGTACTATTACTTTCTATCGCTGGCTCGTCTTGCGTGAAAATAAGCGACTGGACTCTGGTGATCCTGAGGAGATAGCTAAGGTTGTCAAGGGTGGTGTTACTGAGGAGATGGTTCAGCTTGGTTGGCGTTACGAAATGTATTAATTGCTATGGCGAGTGGTACACGGATTGCATCAGGCTGAACTTTGTAGACGGATAGATAGTGAATTGATAAGGTGTTTATGCTTCATTACATAATCTCCTACAAAGGTCTCGTTACTGCATAATTATGTAAATGTTTATCATCATGTCGCTCTCAATACGCACGTCACTAATGCACGATACAGGATGAGAAGGACTGCAGTCCACAAAACAGACAATGTCGTCGTTGAGTATATAGGGTATGCTTCAGAGTGGACGGGTACTCTGTAAGATAAGCTGATAACCGATAAAGATAACGGTTTATAAAACTGGAGCCTCTCGACTGTTGGCGATAGGCGTTCTGACTGACCAATGATAACCATGCTCAGTCAACAAGCGTGATGGGGAGATAAGTTAGTGGAGCCTATCAAATCCCTGAAGATAATGATGACCCACACTGCATTGCAGATTAGATTGCGGGGAAGAGAGGAGGAACTGGAATTGGGAAGGGGATTGATTGTTTGGGGGAAATTGTCAGTCATTTCAACTCAACCCAGCCATTGAAACTCCGTAACCGGCATACATATACCAGCTCAGAATGGCATCAACAAGCACTCGCAGTATAGCCATCTCTCCGCCGTCCTCACAACCTTTCCAATGCCAAATATGTTCGAGTCGCTTCACCCGCCATGAGAACCTGAAGCGTCACGCTGCGCTACATTCTCGCTCCTCCAGCAATGCCTCCATACCCTGCCACCTCTGCCCTGCCACCTTTTCGCGCCCGGATCTACGTCACCGGCACATGAAGCGGAAACACCTTGACCGTATGGAAAAGACTTCACGGGGAGGTAACTCACCGCAGAGCGACCTGCAGCGCCATGCACCTACGCCGCCGTCGCTGACCAGTGAGGCCGAGGGTGACGCCGATCAGCTTTTTCGACAGACGTCTACTGGCAATGATGCTATCAACCTTTCCAATAGCTTGCCTTCAGATCTGGGTGAGACTCAAATGCTCGCCACGCCATTCTCATCCCAAGAGTCAATGCTGTTGGGCCCGATTTCTCAGTTAGCAGGCGCCAACTTTCTCGAGCCCTCGTGCAATCTCAACATGTCCAACTCGCCGTCTGGAATGAGTCTTCTCAACTTTAGCCTCGACCAAGGAAGTCCCGAAAGGCTATTGTACGGATCAATCGACTTCAACCAAGGCCAGAATGACTGGTTACCGTCGACCAGCCAAATTACAAACGGCTGCCAATTGTATTTCAAGCATGTATCCCACTTCCTACCGTTTCTGCATCAGCCGACATTTGATTCCACGACCATTCCAAGCCACTTACTTCTCAGCATGCTTTGTATAGCATATCAATATGGCATAGATCCAGATCGTAGTGATCAGCAAGAATCTGGTGTGAGCTTATCGGAGAGGTGCTACCATCGCGCTCGAGATCTCGTGTCTGGCGATGATAATGGGTCAGATGAATCAACACGTACTCTATCGCTTGTCCAATCTCTCATTCTACTAGAAGTATACGCCATGATGTATCTTTGCGGAAATCACTCCGCGTATGGACTCAAAACTCACACCAGGATGATCTCACTCGCCCGGTCAAGTGGACTGTCTATACCACTCCCAACCGAGCTGACTTCCAAAACCCCATGTCTCAATTCCTTGTGGCGCACATTCATCGAGGCAGAGTCGCATAAGAGGACGCTCTTCGCTGCACATCAGATCGACACGTTGTGGTATCAGTTTCTCTCGATACCCCGTCAGTTTTCCCACCTCGAGATCAAGCACGAGCTGCCCTGCCCACAGGATCAGTGGGCGGCATCTTCAGCAGCCGAGTGGGCGCACAAAAGATTAGTAGCCGTCGTTCCCGGCCCGCCAGTTCAGTATCCCGATGCGGTTCGACTCTTCTTGTCATTGGCATCGGATCCCAGCTCTTTTCCCTCGTTTGACCCATATGGAGCCATAAACATCACTCAATTCCTCGCATCCAGTGCTCAAGAGACGTCGGGCTGGAGTGCCATGACAGGAATGATAAGCACAGAAAGGCTTGAACCGCTGCGCAAGTCCCTCGAAGCACTGGGTCCAGTTGTCCAGTCTGAGGAAGAGTGGGAGCACGCAAACTGGCCTCGTGGAGCGTTGTGTGAGGCTACATGGCAGTCTGCCATGATCGATGTGCGGATATGGTCGCCGTCGCATACGTGTGGAATCGTCGGTGGGACAATGGATGCAGTCTTGCAGCAGACGACATATCTGGCGCCATCGTGCGAGTTTCTTTGCGAGTCCAATACTGCGCAAGTCATCAAACCTCATATCGACTGGTTCCTCACATATCTCGATTCGCCCGTAGTACCAGACTCGGAGGCACCTTGGATCATGTTGTACGCATTCAAGGCTTTCGTAATCGCCTGGCAGTTGATCAAGGGCAGTACGCTAGGAACGATGCAGGTTGTCGGCGTTGAAGATGGAGATACCAATGCGGCTCTGGAGTGGGCCAGAAGGGTTTTCGGACGAAGGCAACGATGGCAGCTTGGCAAGATTATCATGACGTGCCTTGACACGTTATGAACAATTATTTGTACGCATACGCGAGCCGTCCTTCATTTATGTGTAAAATTAGATGGAACAATCAAGATTGTGCCCCTTGATATGATCAAGACTTTATCGACTCTATTTGCCGAGCTGTACGAGGTGGTATCGGCTCACACACAGCCCATCGTAAGTTAGTGATGAGAAATGGTCTGATAGCTTACAAATGGGCTTAGCTGTCGCTTTTGCTAGTTTTGTATTATACCGCAAATTGCGGATACTGCAGATGACAAACAGTCCCAGGAGGTATAACTGTCAATCATGTTTAATTGGTGAAGAATATTATAAAGCCAAGGGTGACATTCTCTATCTCTAAAACCTTTAAGATCCGATCTATTCTTTTTTGCCTCTAAATTTCAGCTAAGCCTGCGCGATGCACTCAATCTCAATAACAGTACCATCGCCAGGAGGAAGAGCCTGAAGGCACGAGCGCGAAGGCATGGGCTGGGGTAGGAAGTCTATGTACACCTCGTTCATAGCGGCAAAATCCTTCATGTCAGCCAGGTAGACATTGTACTTGACAACCTGCTCAAGAGATGAACCGGAGAGCTCAAGGACCTCTTTGAGATTCTGGAGAACAGTTCTCTTTACAAGCTTGCGTTAGAGGGTCAACAGGAAAGGGAGATTGAGAAACGCACTGTTGCCTGCTTAATCTCGCCAGTGGCAGTCTGCCCGGCACAGAAGACCAGACCAGGAACTTTGGTGGCTGGGCCTGCGCAAGGTCACTAATGTCAGTGATGTTCTTCTCTCTCAGTGGAGGATCTGGGGTTTAGGCGACTTACAGTTGTGGGGCTTGGTAGGGAACTTTTCGCTGGAGATAAGTTGGCGAGACATGGTTGATTGTGAGGTTGAATGAGGCGCAAAGTGAGACAGATGTTGCGAGGAATTGTCTGAGAACTTGTGAATGCTTTGAATGATGATACCAAGCTTGATACCGAGCAAAGAATCGTGCCCTTATCATATGCGTCCTTGTTCATGTTGAATCTCGGGATTAGTTGATTGGCCGCTTATCTGGGAGGAGCTCCTCCCAAGTCCCTTGTTCGGCCCCTCCAACAGCTCACGCTAGCTCCTCCCAATGTCCTCCGACCCTAATCCGAATCAGGTGCAACCTCAGGGTGATCACTGGCTTCATCGGTCTCTGGGAGGAGCTTGACTGATTGCGATGAGGCACTATCAGTCAGCAAACGACGTAGCATCCATCTTGGGGAGGATAGACGGTAGCGTTGGAGCTAGATAGCTGAGGCACGTGAGTTCATCGTATGTTGTTGAACTCGGGAGGCCGGACTCTGTCCTGCACCATCTCCGAGAGGCGGAGCTCGACCAAACAAATTGTACGGTTTAGTGTATAAGAGCAGAACAGTCAACCTCCAAACCACAATCTCCATCAGACTAAGAAATCAGATCACAATTCATAACAACTATCTCACAATCTAGACATCACTAGAACTTCCCAATATGTCGCCAGCAGCTCCATTTAGTCCCCCTTCAGCCGAATTGCCCGGCAAGCCCTTCGTCCCTGAGTGGATTCCCCCACCAGTGACACAGCAGAAGGAGCAATTTGCCGAGCTCACTTCTATTGATCTCTCTCTGCTCGACTCTGATGATCCTTCTGTTGTGCAGGAGTTAGTCAACCAAGTTAAGAGAGCTATTCGCGAGGATGGGTTCCTATTCCTTGAGAACTATGGTGTCTCGCTAGAACAGGTACGATGAAACATATCTGATGTGAAACCACTGTCGCTGACGACTTATACCACAGCTCCATCGCCAATTCGCTATCGCCCAGTACATGTACAAAAACATTTCTGAGGAGGACAAGGAACGTCTGCTCTTCAATCCTGACTCCGGTGTCTGGTCTGGCTACAAACACCCATTTGGCTTCAAAGTAAGTCCCTGTCTCTGCATTCGGCCTATAAGCTATTTCAATTGAACCGATTGACTAACTGGTTCCATCCAACAGCGTCACCGTGGACCTCCTGATGGCATTGAACAGTTCAACTGGTACCGACCCGACTGGGAGGACATCAACCGCGTGCCCACCTGTCTCCATCCCTTCATGGATGAAATCGAGGCTTTCGCCAATTACCTCACCGGCTCGGTCAACCGTCGTCTTCTGACTCTCTTCTCTCGAGTTCTCGAGCTCCCAGACGATTACCTATGGGAAAACGTCCAGTCGCACGGCAGCCCAACTGGCGAGGGCTACTTCAGGCACGCTCTCTTCAGACCTGTGCAGAAGACAACAGAAGAAGCTTCCAAGGGTCTTCGCATGCATGGGCATACCGACTTTGGTCTCACCACTCTACTCTTCTCTGTTCCTGTCTCTTGCCTCCAGATCTGGGGTCAGGATGAGAAGTGGTACTATGCCCCCTATAAGCCTGGTGCTCTTGTCGTCAATATCGGTGATACTCTCGAGATCGTATCGGGGGGACACTTTAAAGCCACTCGTCACCGTGTCTACAAGCCCCCGGTTGACCAACGCAACTACGAGCGTCTCTCATTGGTGCTATTCAACAGCTCCGTCGGTGACTTGCGCATGACACCAGCTGCTGGTATGTTTATCTTGGCTGTCCCTTGGAATTCTTGGTACTGACTATGTGACAGAATCTCCCCTTATCCAGCGCGAGGGCTGCGTCGAAGAACAAGGAGTGTACGCTGAGTTCAAGAAGCGAACGCAGCAGGGCAAGCTCGTTCCCACCAACCGAGAATGGCGCGAGATCCAGATCGCGACATGTACGGATCCTACCGACACAGTGAACAATAGAGTTGGTGCTCATCAGGTTCTGATTGATGGAAAACTCATGCACCAGCGAGAGTACATGGGGGTCAAGGTCGTTTTGCCAGTTTAATTACTATTAGCTTATAGTTGTATCTGAGTATGCCATATTGTTCACTTTTACCAAGTGTCAGTCACTAGAGCTGCATGGATTTCCTGGGTTCAGGAAGCCGATGTTGTGGATAACGCGTTGCCATTGCTTACCATACTCTTGTTGAAACTGGGCATAAGTCCCCGAGGAGAGGAAGCCTTGACATAATGAAAGAGCTTGATGTATGTATATCATGAAATGAACCAATTGATAGGAATAAAGTAAATTAAATACATATCTCAAGTCATCTTATAATTAGTCCTCACTATCTATCAAATGCCTTGGGCCGTTGCTCTTCAAGCTCAATATACTCATCACTTATCTCGGATCTCGAAGGGACCTCCCTGACGGTTCGTCCAAACTCTGTCACCGAGCTGTCATCATTCAGGACCCTGAATGGGTTGGGCTCCCTATTAGTACTCCTCTTCGCATTATCCGTCGCGGTAGTGCCAGTAGTCCTGAATCTGCTGGGATTTGCCGGAGTACCATAAGACGTCATCTTGAACGTCTTGGGCATGAGTGGACGCAGGCCAGGGAGACATGCGCAGATGATTCCTGCCACTGGCTCGACGCCTGCAAGGGACCACAAAGTTCCCTCATCGTAGAGATTCTTCCATTGGTAGCCATGTGTGAAGACAACACGAGCAAGAGCAATGAAGCAGGTGCTAGGTATGTATTGTTAGTGAACGTCCACTGGATAGAAGTCGATCGGTAGAAGGCATGCTATGTGTCAGGGGTAAAGGTCTCTTACATAAAACCAAAGCAAAAGGAGATAATGATACCGATCTTTTTGCCGCGGTTCATATTCAGCCCCCAGATTGACTTGAGTGGGAGTACAAAGATCAAGAAGTCAGTGAAAACTGTCAAACTGTCATAGGCAATGTTGATGTTTTGCATGGCAAGAAACTGCTCAGCCGTCGCATCGCCCCAAGCCCACCACTTCTCAATCGGCCGTACGGCGGCAAGATAACCGATGACACTTCCCATGAAGCACGCAAAAGTTATGCCCGACGCCACGTATATTATTATATTCATCGGGCCATTGTGGCCTGTGAAGAGGCGATGATAGAGGAACAGGATCGAAGCTTTGCAGGAGTACACTGCGAACACAAGGACGATGTTATTGGCATAGCCAATCTGATAATACATGACTTGATTAGACAATGAAGTATTGGAACTGTAATCGTACGAGGCGTACCTGATCGTGGATCAACGAGACGTCGGTTGGCTCTGTAGTACTGGTGTATGGATATCCGGGAATTCCAATGCCTCCGTAGATAAGCACTGGTTACGAGACACTTGTTAGCCATTGATCTTCGGTGGAGTGTTGTTCTGTCGAATTACTTGGAGAGAAGAGGAGACCCACTAAGCAGAAGCAAGACAAAAAGGAGAGTGGTGAAGAACTGCCAAGTGTTAGAAGATGAGCATAATAATAAGTGCTTCGTGAGACCAGTTGACATACAGCAGAGGCTATAATCATCCAGTCAGTCCAGCCATACACGCCTCTCGTCTTGGACTTTGCGTAAAACCGAAGCCCGACCGTGATATTCGACAGCATGGGCAGGATTACCCAAGTCGCGATCAGCTCCCGCTGCCGAGGCAGATAGATGGGGAAAGCTTGGACCATAATCGGTAACTGTCTCAGATCAAAAGTTCATGAAGGAAGGGAGAGAAATGACGAAGGATGCGGATCATTTGAACAAAAGTTCCATGGGCATATATGTAGAGACGTTTGTTAATTCCCAGTTGAGAGGAAACAGGCTGAGCCATTTCAATTCGAGTAAAGCGACCTCCATTTTCTTGAGTCAGTCCACGCCCGTTATCGATAGTGTGGCGTTTTGAGGAGAGAGTAGCATGACTAGTGTTTGCAATTTAGCTTTGCACCATGCAACCTGGGAAGCAAGCAAGCGATATTTAATTTAGAGTCGATTGGCCATTTCTTTATAGTCTGGACTGCCTCCAGCTCTTGACTGTCCCCTGGGGACTACAAATGGCTGATGTCAGTTGCTTACATTGGCTTTGCCGGATACCGAACGATGCGACAAAAATTGTATAAAGAAGGGGCCATCGTACCATTTGTGTGGCATCCCCTGCGCAATTCCTGCCCCAAGCAGCTTCCAGAATACTCCCAGCCAGTGAAGACTGTGATGTGACTGGTGTGAGGGAAGCTCACAACCAATCCATGCGACCCGGGCGTCGCTTAGCGTTGACGTGTAACCCGAACACTTTATCGTTATTCGCAAGACACTTGCTATTGACGCAGGCTGCGCTTAGTGTCTTCAGCATGTTTGGACTAATGCAAACTACCGATTTGAGGCTTGGTTAGACAACGAAACTATTGCAGCCAGGTGAATAGCCCCAATAACAGAAATGGACCAGTGCCAATTAGATAAGGAGCGGCAGTGTCTGCTCTTGGCTCCGACAAATGGATGCATGATATGATAGTATGAGCTTTGACTCTTCCTTCTCTTTGAAAGGTCCCCTGGGGAACTGGTTATCTCAGTGGTCTCGTTCTTTGGTACCAAACGCCTTATACTGAAGAGATAAGGAACGCCCGGCCCCACCGCGGCATCCACGGCATTGTATCCTAGTGTCACTCGGACCCCTCTCGCAATTCGCAACGAGTAATTCGTGATGCTATTCGTTCTGGTTTGCTGAATCAGCCCACGCCGTCTTCCAGGGCTGAATTTAGACTTGGCCTGGAACAATATAGCATAAGGGGAACCCCTCCACATTTGACACTTGCAAGAGTCAGGGCCCGAAGACTACTCGAATACCTGGGACAACGCTGGACTGGAGCAGGGCTAGAGCCTTATCTCTAACGGATTCTGAGGACCTCGAAGGAAATGAGGCTCAAGCCACATTCGCTTACATGGCCAATGGAAGAGGGTGCAGAAGGAAGAGGCCTGACGCTTCAAGCTTGCGTATTACCGTGTCTATTGTTAGTTGGATGGAGTTTGTAAATACGCTGCGTATTGTGAAAATAACGCCATACTTACTTGACACTTAAGGTTAAAGCATGGCGGTTTAATATCTGAAGCATATTACTTAAAACAGCATAAATAGGATAGCTTAAGAAGATTTTAAGCACTACAGGGGTTAGTCTTTCTTAGTGTGACGCTATGCTATGCTGTTAATTCCGCTCATTCCGCAGTCTCAAGACAGCGACAAAATCCTTTTATCACCTTACAGACTTTAGTAGATAAATAGGCGGTTAATTGAATAATTAAAGAACTCTTACAGATCAAGATAACAAGGTTGGAGAACTTTTTCAAGTGCTAGATAACTAATTATGCCAACTGCCGAAAGTCATGCACAACCAGCAAGAACAAAAGCAAAACGATCTTGCCAAGTGACGCCAAGCACCATCGTGCCCACTGACAGGATTCCACGGCAGATAACTGCCGAATAATATTGCAGTCATATGCTCTGTAGATCAGTGGGATTTAAATGATGTGTTGCCCCCTCAGCAAGTCTATATAATTGCATCTTGTTGGATCCGTATTATGCAAGGGAACATTAAACATACGTCTGTCATTCCCGTGCTGCACCTATCAGTAATTGGTTCGTAATTATATCTACTCTTAGTACCATAAGTCCTGAATCCCGTCAATAAAGTCTTCAGGCTTGTTTATTACTGCCTTAGGCTTAGCTAGAAGCTTATATTCGACTCAAGCTGCAGGGCTGCAGAAGCTATAGGGTTGGCAGCAGAATATCAGAGCTTGCACCAATTGAGATAGCAACCGCATCACGATGTATCTTGTAGTACTGATGCCAGCGATGCAGGCTGCAAACAATATTTCTTTACTGACAAGAATTCGAGCGAATACTATTCGGAGCACAAAGACCCCAGTAGGCCCTAGGAGTTGCGTCATAATAAGTTTGAGAATATCATTTGCCTTTTGGGGCTCAAAACAGTGGTGGATACTAATACAGAGCCTACAGTTACGATAAAGTATCACCTGAGGATAGAAAGGAGTTCGCCGAGATTATTGCCCGTGCCCAATCGGATAACACTTCAATAGATGCAGGTCAATTCTGGATCGACAATGGCAATGACTTTAACGCCTGGGAAGAACAATTTCAATTATCCGTAGAACAGAGCGGCACAAAGCTTAATGTAGGCAACTAAAGCAATAACGACCGTAATCCAGAGTAAGATGTTAATGCCCTCAGGGGCTTGGCCGTCACAATTTCAGCGTATACTTTACGTAAGAAATGATACAAATATTGATTAAACCCATCTGATTGGTTCAATTCTCCGTATGGCAACATAAATGGTGGCTTATGCAGGTTAGAAGAATGGGCTATCATGTTGAAATCTACTGATAAGATCTGCACTTTACACCCTCTTCAGTAAAAGAACAACCAGTAAAAGATATTCAGAAAGTGCACTGCTTTCAACCCCCAGTGGGCACCTGACCAATTTCCATTTTAGCCCGTCATCATTGCGTCTTCTTCCTGATATCACCGCCTGTTCCTTTTCATCCACGTCCGCCTGCGAGCTATATCAATCTCGTTCGCTGCACGTGAGTAGTTCATCAGTGGTTCATCTTGCAATATCCTACATAAGCAAATATTAGCTTCCCAGCTTTTCCAGCATACCAGACTTCCGTACGGCATCGTAATGAATACTGTTGACATACGAAAAGCAATCACGGCAGCTCTCGAAATCTCTGTAGAAGAGTTTCAGGCAAAACCCGACTTTGTAAAGGCCAGAGAAAATGGCGACTCCCGTGCTGTCGATAGATTCAAATGGATTTACGAAGCCGGTAAAAAGTCTATATCGGATCTCAATACCTTCTGGCAACATATGAGCCGTTATTCTGGGGATACAAGTCTAAAGTATCTCCAAGTCGGCATTTTCCCATTACGCAACTGTACGACAGATGGACTAGGTTGTGCAGACACTCTGGAGCAACTTTGGACGTGGTTGAGGAAACGTGAGCAAGTAGGCTGCCTATCGCAATAATCATATATACCAGTACCCTGACATTGAATTGTATAGACATATCACCATGGTATCATTGTGTACGTTCAATGCGGTTTCGGAAGACTTTAGATCAGTTCATCCTGGTACAGTTCATTGTCTAATCACCTTATTAATAGCATTTGTACCAAAAAAGCCGGTTTCGAAGATGCGTCTCAAGGCCTGATTCAGATACCCATCCCGGCGAAGTTCACTCGAGATTATCTAAGTCCTGAAACGATCTGCAGGTCTGCCGTTGTCGCCAGTCTTTTTCTTATGATGCATGAGTTCGGATTTGGGTTGAATGACATGCATGATCTCATGAACACGATCCTGGGCGAGAAAATCACTGAAGATAGTGGATTGTTACCAGACCTGCCACAAGGTAAGCTTCCCTGTGCTCCGAAGCACGACCACAGCTAACCTCAATATAGCCAATTTGACTCCAGAGGTCATCCAAAAGAGAATCGAAGGACCAGTGGATTCACAAACAACATACCGAGCAAGATGGCATTCCATAAGATCGAATTCAGTACTACCAACCTTATTCGCAACAACACAAACTAAAACAACCGTGTTTCCCGGTCCATTCCCTCCCTTGAAAGCAACATGGCAGTACATGGACATATATAAGCCGCATCGCTCGATCCCAAAGTCTGGATCTGCGTGCGGAGTTTGGGGTGCTTGGAATACGGACTACACGTCCTGGAACTGTGTTGCTGCCGTACGAGACCCGGAAATAGCTAACGATCTTTCTCGCGGTTTGCTGGAAGTCTTTTCGGTAGCCTCCCAATCTGTTCTCTCTGACCTGTTGTCTCACTGGGCCGAGATGATGCAATATCTGTACACCATTGGCCTTAATGACTCGCTTTTGGCAGTTCGAGATGCACTCAAGGTTGTGCATACAATTGTAAGACGCTTTATCTTTCGCTTGCTTTTGCAAATTTGCTAACTATTTCGAGAAATATCAGAATGCCAGTGATCCAGAGACAAGTTCAGCGCATTTCTGCTTGATGTATATCAACTACATGGAATATTACCAACGTTTGGTCAATCGTATGAGGCGAGAGATTGATGAATTCCCTCCGGCCTGGCGGGTAATCGACAAACCAGCCTGGGCAACTACTCTAGTAGAGACATGCCATTCCATTGAAGCAGACTTGGCAGTGGCCCTCACTGAAACAAAGGAAGTCCGAAATATGGTTAGTTCGCGCATGATCCGCACCGACGACAGAATTCTGAAACTTTACGGCAGATTATACAACAGTACAGTCTCTCTCAAGCTCGCAAAACAGGATTGCTTACAATACTGGCCTCCATATTCGTCCCTATGTCTTTTGTTGCTGTCAGCCCCCCCGGTAAATTTGTCGATATCAGTTGCTGACTTGGTTTTAGACATTCTTTGGCATGAACACAAAAGAGATAAACGACTCTGCCTGGCCACTAAAATACTATGCTATATCTGCAACTTCCCTTACGGCCATAACTCTGTTTGTACCTCTTCTTGGTCTCCAAGCTTTCAGCACCACTGCCAAGTTGCTTGGTAGCAGCGCATTGCTGCGCCGCACCATTAAGTGGAGTTGGATAATACTGACCTTTATATTAAACCTAATTGCAGATATCTTGTTAAGCACTAATGAAGGCAGCAGCTACATTAGTTCCTTTAATCTTGCAGTCACTTGTATTTGCTACATTATTGGATGTTACTATTTTGTTCAGTTATATATGGTAATTCGGACGGTCTCTTCACAGAAACAATCACTTCTTAATTTGTGGAAAAAAGAAGGAAATAAGATTCTTTTTTACGCATTTACAGCGTTGTGCTTTTTGCTAAGCTGGCATTTGCAAATGTTTGTTGAGCTGACTCCTTACGTTTTTTACTTTATCAGAAGGCTCTATGCCGTGTTAAAGAAGAGATATGGGCACAAGAGATATAGGCGCTGATAGGTTTATATATATAAGACTATGCCTCTAACTGAATAGAAATCCCTTGTACAATCCTCCTGCAATTTCGAC
The DNA here is from genome assembly GCA_014885045.1 of Fusarium sp. 'flavolapis'. Taxonomy (NCBI): domain Eukaryota; kingdom Fungi; phylum Ascomycota; class Sordariomycetes; order Hypocreales; family Nectriaceae; genus Fusarium; species Fusarium sp. 'flavolapis'. The sequence continues at coordinate 118,859 of JADAQZ010000079.1, read as the reverse complement.
TTCCCGTATAAGTTTCCCAGGCTTGCAAGTCTTGCCGACCTGGGAGGCTCATTATCGCAGGACAAGAAACAACTCGCTGTAAATTAGTCGTCGGCGATGGCCATTAGGGGACGAAGTTCAAGACGACGCTTGGGTCTTAACTGAATTTGTTGCTGGGCCTGTAAGTTGGTTGAGATGACATTTAGCTTGGCATGTTTATGTGAAGGTTCCCCCTGGCTTTTGTGTCACTGGCATTACTCATCTATATAGTTGTTCTCGACTCTGGGTCTTTTTACGCTGTTATCACAAGACTTGACGTGGCTGGGACTTTCGTATCGGTTACCGGGGACTACGAGGAGGGGTTGGCAGCAATGGCATCGGAGCTTGCACCAATTGAGGTGGCGACTGGTCAGATCGCGATGCATTCTGCAGTTCTGACGCTCGTGAAGCAAATTCTAACTGAACTTGCAAGGATGACCACAGATTGAACTAATGTCTGGTTCCCGGAGAGTTGCGTTATGATGTGGTTGAGAACATTATTAGCCATTACCTCAGTACTCAAAACGGTGGTAGATACTAATGCGGAGCCTACAGTTACGATAACGTTCTGTTGGTTAGCGACCATGCATTGCCTGAGGATAGAAAGGGAGTTCGCCGAGATTATTGCCCGTGCCCAATCAGACAATACTTCAATCGATGCAGATAAATTCCGGATAACTTCGTCTCCCTCGAGCTTCCCAAAGCGCTCAAGATTATCCCGATGATAATCAATCTCACCGACGTGCAGCTGTCAAGGGTGGCCTAATCTCTTACCGTTTCTAGCAGTTAACTAGCAACTTTTCGACGGCGAGACAATTGAACGAATCAAGTGTCAGCATCTCAGCCTCTTATCTCCAATCCATGATCACAAGCTTTCAGTCTGGCCAGGGTTCTCCGCACGGGAATGATAACGGTGGATCCTTAGCCTGTGAAAACGGAGCGTAGTCGGAGGGCGTAAACGGAAATCCTGCTGGTTCATCAAATGAGATTGGAGGATTTCTTCCCCGCGATTGAATCGAGTTAGCTTCGGCCGATATTGTCAGCCGTTGATCTGACACCATGTGCTGGAACCGTTATGGCCGGAATGGATGGACCAGAGGTTTATAATCGGGACAGTTCCCAGGCATTCTATCCATCCTTCGCAAATATCTCATCCATTTTATCTTGCTGGCGTATCTGATACCATGGATGTCAAACCGACCACCAATCTCGATGACTACCAACTCGCTCAGCTGGGCCATTCCCAGTCCTTCAAGCGCAACTTCAGTCGTTGGACAATGCTGGGTTTAGCTTTTGCCATCCTCAACTCTTGGACTGCTCTTGCAGCATCGCTTTCGCTCGCTCTACCATCGGGAGGACCTGTCGCTGTTATTTGGGGACTCGTCACAGCTGGTGTCTGCAATCTCTCGCTTGCTGCAAGTCTAGCTGAATTTCTATCAGCGCAGCCAACTTCTGGGGGGCAGTATCATTGGGTGGCCACTATTGCCCCCAAGTCTTTGAAGATCCCCCTGTCTTGGATCACGGGTTGGATCAACCTCAGCGGCTGGGCCTGTCTGGTTGCGACGAACTGTTCCTTGTCGAGCACTCTCATCATCAACATCATCTCTCTCCAAAACCCCAGCTACGAGTTCCAGAGGTGGCACCAATTCCTCATCTACCTCGGTATCGCCTTTATCGCCTTCGCAACCAATGCCTTCCTTCACTCGCTCCTCCCTCGCATCAACGGCCTTGCTCTTGTATGGAGTATCGCCGGTTTCTTCATTATCTCCATTACAGTGCTTGCGTGTGCTGCGCCCGAATATGCTACCGCCGACTACGTATTCGCTACTTTTATCAACACAACTGGTTGGCCGGATGGTATCGCATGGCTCCTTGGTCTCTTGCAGGGAGGACTTGGACTTACAGGGTTTGATGCGGTTGCTCACATGATTGAAGAAATTCCCAATGCAGCCAGCGAGGGGCCTAAGATTATGCTATACTGTCAGTACATCGGCATCTCGACTGGGTTCTTGTTTCTCATTGTGGTACTATTCGTATCTGGCGGTATCAAGAACGCTGATACCATCATTGGATCAACGGCTGGTCCCCTGCTTGAGATCTTCTACTTGGCCACCAACAGCAAAGTCGGAGCCATTTGCTTGCTTATGTTTCCTCTCCTCTGCTTGGTATTTGCTGCCATCGCAGTCATGACCACTTCGTCACGTATGATGTTCGCGTTTGCAAGAGACGGTGGACTTCCAGCATCACGTATCTGGTGGAAGGTTCACCCCAAGCTCGGTGTACCCATGAACGCCCTGTATCTCAATGTTGTGATTGTGGTCATCTTTGGCTGCATCTACCTCGGTTCTACTGTCGCCTTTAATGCTATTGTCGCATCTTCTGTGGTTGCTCTTGGTCTCAGTTATGGCATTCCCATCGCTCTGCACCTTGCGAGTGGCCGGACTCAATTGCCAGAAGGAGCCTTCAAGCTGCCCAACTGGCTTGGATGGACAACAAACATCATCGGATTGGTGTACACTATTGTTACTACAGTGCTCTTCCTATTCCCTCCAGCGTTGCCTGTTAGTGGGACTACGATGAACTACTGCGTTGTTGCATTTGGTGTCATCGTGGTCATATCAGCCATTCAGTGGGTTGTGGATGGAAGAAAGAACTTTGAAGGACCTCGAATCACGATAGGCGAACATGAGATGACAGAGAGAGATATTGAGGAATAATGGACTGTATAATTCAGGTCATTCTGCAGTGATCTGACAGTCACTGGTCACCTTAGGAACACAAAAAAGCTAGTGTTGCGTAATAATCATGTTATTCAGTACCATATCATAATCCATATTGTCAACTCCACAGCTACACCAATTTCTTCCCCTTCAACCCAAACTCCATTCCGTAATCTGACACGAGGATAGATTCTACACAAACCCGAGGCCGCAAAGATCAAGCCTTCTCGGTTTGGTGAACAGCGCTGTCCGCCTCCTCGAAAGAGTCAATCTTGTAAGAGCTGAACTTACGTGCTGAGACACCCTTGGCGAAGAGAATGTCAAGCTCCTCAAAGGTGCGGTTTCGGGTCTCAGGAAGACGGAAGTAGCCCCAGACAAAGACGATGAAAGCAGTGCTTCCCCAGATGAATCCGGTGTAACCTCGAAGGTTCCACTGAGTAGGGTTCATGAAGTAAGGCTGAAGAACACCAGCGACAACTCCAGTGATGGCATAACCATTGCGGGCGAGGCAGATAGTCTTTTGTCGGAGTCTAGTCGAGCCCATCTCAGCAGGAAGAGCCCAGCCGAGCTGACCAGCGGACAACTGGAAGACAAAGGTCCAGACTAGAGTGAGGACAGCTTGGGTCATGGCGATTGAATGGTTCTCGGTTCGGGTGTTGAGAGCGCCAATGACGAAGAGGACAAGGGCCATGGTGAACATACCATAAAGGTAGGCTGTTCGTCTTCCAACGTAAGGCATGACACAGAACCAAGATACCAAAGTAGCAAAGAGGGCCATTCCGTTTCCGCCAACGTTGAGATGGTAGGTAGTGTTGGAGTCGAGGCCGATCTGTTGGAAGAAGTAGGTCGAGTTGTATGCAAAGTTGAGACCAGAAAGAATCTGACCAGCGAAGACGACGATGGCAATCTCGGTTCGTCGGAGCTCGAAGCCCTTGAAGCAGTCACGGTATGAGGTGCCGACGGAAAGCTGCTCTTCGAGGCTATTGGTATAAACGATAAGGCCAAGAGCATCACGGAGCTCAGCGTCGGTAGCACTAGGTCGGAGTCGGGCGAGGCTCTTGAGGGCGTCGTCGTGTCGGCCAAGTCGAACGAGATGCCAGGGAGTGTCGGGAGCAAAGCAAAGAACAGGCACCAGAATAACAGGCCAGAACCATTGGAGCGCAAAGGGGATGCGATACGCCCAAGGGGCAGGAGTGTTGACAAGACCAGCCATGACGCCAGCAGAGATGAGCTGCCCGATGATGAAGCACATGTTGGTCCAACTGGTCATGTAAACTCGAAGCGACATGGGAAGAACTTCGGACGCATAGGCTGGCGCAGTCGTAGCAAAGACGCCCCAGGGGAAACCGCAGAGGATCTGTCCAACGAGGAGGACTTTGGTGTCGGGAGCGAAGAAGACGATGAAGATGAAGCAGCTGAGAGAGATCAAGGAGCCGATGAGGACCTTGATGTGACCATACTTGGTGACGAGGTAACCATTGAGAAGAGTTCCAAAGAAGGAACCAACTCCTGCAGCGTTACCGAGGCCAGCTTGCCAAGGAGCAGAGAGCTGATAGTTGTTGGTCTCTTCGTTCCAATGGCCGTACTTCTTGGCAAAGGCAGGATAGGCGTAGAAGTTGGAGAGGAGGTTGGTATCGTAGCCCTCCATGATGACGCACATGGAGACGACGAGACACCAGACAACAGTCCAGGGATACTTGCGAACAGCTTCGAGAGGAGGGAGGTCATGCTCAGCCTGGGCACCGAGACGAGCTTGATCGGTGGTATCGTGTCCAACCGTCTTTGCCACCGAAGCTTCGACATCGTAGCTCTCGGCGTGTGAAACCGAAGGGTTGATGATCTCTTTGCCCATTGTGATTGAGAGTTTGATGATTGTGAGTAGAGGAATGAGCTGGTGAGTGTCTGATGGAGTAGATCTCGAATTGATCAGCAACGCATCTTGAGGTTATATACTGGAGCAATTGAATCCTCCTCGCGTGTCTATCCCAATCGCTTTTGTTCCCAAGTCCCCATGGGGAACCGAAAACCGCCCCATGGGGGTTGATGTTACAGTCCGAACATTTCCCCTTTGGGCATAGCCCCTCACTTGAAGAATGCTTAGCCCGGGGCCCATCGTGACCTCGAGAATGGTCAGTTTCTGGTGGATACCCCTCATCGCTTGATATATCGGACCGAGAGTCACGAGAAATGACGCTGGCAAAAGAATTGGATCTGCCGACTATATCTCCATTAAGCATTCAACAGCCCCGGACCTAGAGCAACATGGCGACTATCCCGGTAAAGCGCGGCCAGGTCTGTGACAACTGCCGATTCCGCAAGGTCAAGTGTGATCGCGGCCTGCCCTGTAAGAACTGTCACATCGGAGACCTCCGATGCCAGTATCGCCACAGCATTCGGAGGAAGGGCCCAAAGCAGGGCCAAGGGAGACGACAGACGCAGCTGAGACAGGGTCTGGGCATTGATGAGTATCAGTTCCAGATACTCACCTCTGAAGCGCCGCCTGGTACAACCACCAACGCCAACACCAACGCCAACAGCCATCAAGATGCCCCAACAGACGCTCAACTCAACGCTCAGTCATTCTCATCTCCACCAACAAACATCAACCCTGTTTCACAACCAGAGCCAGAACCGGAATCAGATTCGACAACACCACCCGATGACGCGACTATCAACACTGGAGACCTCTGCAAACGCATGTCTCTGTCACTCGTTGCTCACATACGACTCTTCCAAAGATTTCTCTACCCTATTATGCCAGTCGTCGACGATGACATCCTCGCCGATGCAGCTCGACTAGACGACCTCCCTCCATCGAGATACGCTCTCATCCTTGCAATATGTGCTGCAACAAGAATGCAACTCCGACTGGACAAGCGGATCGACAACTGCGAGAATGATCTTAATGCTGAGATCCCATCCGAGCCACGCTTGACAGGGGACATGCTCGTCAATCTTGCCGAGAACTCACTCCGACAATACAGCGTGATAGATGATACCACCCTCGACTCAGTACTCGTTTCCTTCTTCCTATTTGCAAGCTATGGGAATCTCAACGATCCGCGTCACGCCTGGTTCTATCTCAACCAGAGCATCACCCTCGCGCAGTCACTTGACCTCACAAAAGAGTCTGGCTACTATGGTCTACCTGCTGAGCAACGCGAGAAGAGACGGCGCGTCTTTTGGCTTCTCTTTGTTACAGAAAGGTGAGCCCGTCCACGCATACTTTACCCTCAAGACTAAAGCGTTCCAGAACTTTTGCCCTCCAGCACAGAAGATCCGTCATGCTCCGAAGCACAGTCAACAAGCCTCAGATCGTCGACTCGAATTGCCCGGTAGTGATGCACGATTTTATAAATCACATTCGCCTATTCGAATCGCTTCCATATTCTCTGTACGAATGGCAGCCCGAGGGTGACGATCAACGTTTCGACGACTTGAAGCTTGTGCATACCATCAACGAGAAGCTTTGCAGCGTACAGCCAGACCAGTCCATTATTGAGAGTCAACGGTTCGATACTCTCATCACTCAACAATGGCTTCGGATATCCATGTGGAGGATCGCCTTTGGTCAGAATCCATCGTCGGCGTCTGGCTTTGGGCTACTTCTTCCGCCCTCGCTTCCAATGGATGCAGGAAAGATCATCATGTCGGCCTTGGGGTCAGTTGGGACCAAGTCGAAAGACTGTCATGGCATTGGGATGGTAAGACTCACCGGAGTTTCCGACTGTCCATGAAAAGAATACTGACTGACTCTTTTCCAGGAACAAAAGCTCTTTGACGTCGGCGTCAGTCTCGCAGATACCGCTCAACTCCCCGGCTGGACATATTCTGCACTTGAGAACGGTCCTCGTGACTTACTCTCCGTCGTGATTCATGCTCTATCAGCCGTTCGAGGTGCTCAATCTCACTTATTGCCCAATCTTCTCAAGCACTCGGAGACATTATTCACTCTTGCAGATCCCAACGCGCATCTCGATCTCCAATGGGATATGCAAGATGCAGGGAATGATGAGAGGCTAGCAATTGTTGAGGAATTATCACCCGAAGATGAACAACCTGTGGATCCGTTGGGTTGGGTTCCAGATGGAAATCTCGATCTGCTGGACTTGAGTACGCCCGTGGTGACAACGACTTGGGAGGATGCGACGATATCGTGTGGGCAATTTGATCCCGAGATTGGACTATCTTTCAACTGATCTGGAAAAGTGTTCTTCATGTTGACAATCTATCTAAATGTTTGTGCTGGGAGTTTTCCATTGTGCGTCAACCATTTGGGGACCTGGATATCCTTACATAACGTTTTGTCTGACTCATTTATGCCCTCTCTAGCAGAACAACCTTGCTATCATAATCTGTACCAAATCGAAATTGAATTCCTCCATTCATTAATGTCGCGCCCGAGTACGTCTCTCCGCCATCAATCTTATACCTCGCAATTGGGTCAAGTCCAGCGAGTCGAAGCAGCGGATAGTTAAGAACAGTTGTGGCTCTGATCTGGAATGCGAACAAGACAGCTTGGCTCCCATCCTCGGATACAAAGATGGCCGCGGGGAAGTTGGAGTCCTCGGGCAACACCAACCGCCACATGTCTCCCTTGATGATGATGGGGTTGATCTTCTCTGCGAGCTTGATAAGATCTGGGATCTGTGCCTTGTCTTCCTCGGGCGTATGGTCAGGGTTCAGCTCAAAGCCGAATGAACCGCCCATCATGGCGACGTGAGCTCTGAAGCTCATTGGGATTGAGCGGCCAGTCACATCATTTGGTGCAGAGCAGACATGTGCACCCATCGTCGAAGGCGGGTAGACCAATGATGTACCAAACTGAATGTGAATGCGGTCGAAAGCGTCCATGTTATCCGAAGTCCAAACCTGCGGGAAGTATTGCAAGATACCAGGATCAAAGCGACCGCCACCCGATGCGCAACCCTCCCAAAGGACATCGGGAAATCTGGCAGTTAGCACGTCAAAAACATGGTAGATACCGAGCATGTATGCGTGGTGGTTATCTGGCGTAGGGCTTTCGTGCATCGCTCGGTTGTTGTCCCACTTGACATAGCTGACGGGTACAGTCTCTAGGATCTTGGACACTGAGCTGATGATAAAGTCCTGCACTTCTGGGAGGGCCGCGTTCAAGACCAGCTGCTGGCGAGTTTCACTGCGAGCGTGGTCTCCAGCGCTCAAAACCCACTCAGGATGCTGCTCATATAGCTCAGACTTCTGGTTGACCATCTCAGGTTCGAACCACAGGCCAAACTGCAGCTTCTCATCTGAGTCCTTAACCTGCAACTTGGTGATGTCCTTGGCAAGAGAGTCCAAGCCACTGGGGAACCTCTTGGGGTTTGCAACCCAGTCGCCCAGTCCGGCATGGTCATTGATACGAGGATGCTTGTCGCCAAACCATCCATCGTCAAGCACAAAGAGCTTGGCACCCAGCTTTGCAGACTCTTGCGCCAGTTTGTAGATGGTCTTATCGTCAAAGTCAAAATAGAGACCTTCCCAACTATTTAACAACACAGGTCTCGTTTCAGAGACAAACTTGCTTCGGATGAGGTTCTGGCGATACAGACGATGGAACTTTCGTGACATCTCGCCAATGCCGAGGTTGGAAAAGACGGAAACGCATTCTGGTGATTGCAGTGACTCGCCTGGTCTCAAGGGCCAGGAGAGTTGGCATGGGTTCATTCCGACGAGCGCACGAGTAAGTCCCTGATGACTCTTCTCAACTTCGACGCTGAAGGAGCCCGTGTAGACGAGAGAGAAGCCCCAGGCTTCACCGTGGGACTCGGTTGTGGATGGGGACACCATTGACAAGAATGGGTTATGGTAGTGAGATGAGTAGCCAGTAGTACTTCCGAATCTGCACCAGTATTAGCCGTGAGAACTCTGATTTAACACTATAACATACCCTTGCAGTCCATACTCAATCTTTCGGCGAGTTCTGTTGCATTCTCTAGTCCACTCGCCCTGCAACTGAAGCATCTCGTAATTCTCGTGAGGAAAGTCGACGCTGAAGCTGGACAGCTTCTCAACAGTAATGACATCATCGCTCTGGTTGATAATCTTGACGTTCCGTACAATAGCATCAAAAGTGGGAAAGATTGAGTATGACAAGTCTGCGCCGACAGAGCTATACTCATCGTAGAGATGTATAATCAGTGTTGAAACATCGTCATCTGAGCCAAATGTGCTGGGCAGTTTCTCAATCGCAGGTTTACCCTTTACGACTGTGTGAGATTTGTACTTGAAGTTGCAAACTGTGAAGCCCTTGGCGTGCTTGATGTGTACAGCTGGCGTGCGGAAATCTCCACGACCAAGATCTGGGAATTCACGGCGGAGATGGGCTTGAGTTGACCAGCCTCCGCCGTTGGACATGATCTGAGCAATGGGATTTTCTGTCACGCGATCGCCGAAGTGATCGAGCAGAAGATCTCCAGTCGCTGGATCGACGTGAAAGCGGTACGAGACATTTTTGCCGTTGAGGGCAAATGACGCGCCGTCCACGACGATTGCTGAGATTGTCAGTGCTGATAAAGAAGATAAGCTGGGAAACATACGGTCGGCTTTGGGAGCTGGTGTTGTTGCCTGAAGTAGAGTCATTGTGAAGATGCAATGGACGCTATACACAGTGACAGAGGAAGAAAGAGACGAGTCTTGAAGATGATTACAGGCTTTCAACAGAAAGCATTCGATTCGGGTTTAAATACAATAATTGTCCTTGTGATGCTGCAGTCATTGACAGGATTCCGAGCATTTCCCCATGGGGCTAATCAATCTCCGATCAAGGAGCGGGGGTGATGAGACAAAGACGGACTAGTCTGCATTAACCAAGCATACCTTATGCAGAGTCTGCATAATGTTATGTACCATCCAGCCATTTTACCCTGCACTCGTCCTTGGTTTTACCCAGACGTTGAAATCAAGCGGCTTTACAAACCAGTAATTCAGTGTTTTCCATTCGTTTTGGAGTAGATTATCATGCAAAACAAACTCAAAGTCTCGAACCAAAGCAGGAATGAGTTTGCACATTTCAAGCATGGAAATATGCCGGCCGATGCAGGTGCGAGAGCCAAGACCAAACTGTAAAAACATTATGTTAGTGGAACGTCCATTATAAAACACAAACACCAAGATCGGTCTGCCACAAACCGAAGTTGCTTGCAGATAACGAAGGGCAAACTTACAGGCATCCAGAAGCGGTTCATCAACGCTACCCGCTCGTCGTCATCTTGCAGCCATCTCTCGGGCGAAAATGAATCTGCATCCTGTCCAAAGATGCTGCGGTCCATGTGCGCAACCCAGGTATTGATTCCGACGATAGTACCCTCCGGGAAGAAACGACCTGAAATGGTAGCGCCACCTTTGGGCACTACACGCTCAAGGGGTAATCCAGTAGCTGGATGTAACCGCAAGGCTTCCTTAATGACCGCCTGTAGGTACGGCATTGCCTGGCTCTCTTTATAAGTGACATAAGTCGATAACTGGCCATTGGCAGTGAACGTGTCAACTTCTTCTCGTAGCTTGTCCATGCATGAGGGGTTCTTGAGAAGATAGTACAACACGGCTGAGAGGCTAATGCTAGTTGTGTCAGATCCCGCGATCATGTTAATAACACATCCGGTTATGACATGAGACGAGGTGAAATCATCTGGCTTTGAAGTATTCTTGGCAAGGAATTTCATCAAAAAAGACTGTGTTGAGGTGTCGCTGTCGTCCAGGATCACAGCTTTGGGATTTGACTGCGCTTCGCTGATCCTCGCCTTTGTGAATGCCGTGACATAAGCTCCTCCTTGTCCTTTACTCCCTGCAAGAAAGTTCATAATCGGAACAAAGATGTTGTGGAGGGTAGGAAAAATGATGCCAACCAATGTTGAGTAACTCAGTATCTCTCCCAAGGCGTGGATGACATTTCCCACGTCCTCTCCTTTATCGAGGAAGCCCAGACGCTTTCCATATGTGATCATACCAATCACGTCGAAAGCATAACATTGGAGCCAATGATGCATGTCGACAGCTTGGCCTGCCGCACAGAGTTCTGACAGGCGTCTCTTCAACAGCTCAGCACACTCGTCGACAAATGCTTCGTAGTTGACCAAGGAAGACATGGAGTAAGTGGACTGATATTGCTTTCGATCGTGTGCATGCTTAGCCGAGGACGTCTCGTTGAACAGATTGTTATCTCCAGGATTGCCCCAAGGTATGTACCACGGGGACTTGGGGAACGAAGTACCCAGACCGTAAATGACTTTGACTGCCTCGAGGTCACTGAAGCTGTAGCGGCTGGGTGCATAGCGAACGACAGAGCCTGAGGCGTTAATGACGACGAAATAACGCAAGGGGACACGCTTATATACCGTATTTCTTGTGTAAGTCGCGGTTAACATGCTCAAAAGCACCTTGCCAAACCTTCCAGGTATACCAACCGAGTGTCCATCGAGCGGCACCAGGGCCTTGAACGGACCTCAGACTTGAGCGCAAATGCCAAAAGAGGGTCAAGACTGCTTTGAGGAGGAGCAGCGACACCAATGGGATTGCAACGAGGTAGAAATTCATTTTGCTGCCGAGATCTAGGTAAGAAATGATGACCTAGACCGCATAGGCGCACGATACCAGCGACCAACCGCCCTTTAAGTATGCAAAACTTGAAGAGGGGGTCATGGTGATACACCGTCCGTTCTTCACCGTCCCCATATATTGGAATTTCGGGAAATCAGGTCGGGAAGTAGGCAAGTTCCCCGCGTTTCAATCCATTAGCGGGTAGTTAACTGCAGATCCCGAGATCTAGTGCATGCCAATGCCGAGTGCAACGATGGATTATGAGTTAAGTTAGTATATAAGTACTTTGCTACTCCTAGCTTGCTTCAAGAATACATAAATGACTAACTTACTTATGTAAGCGGCCTTTCGGGCGGCATTGATTAACCGATGACCCACGTTAGACAGTATGGCCCCGGTGTTTTACACCTTGGCAGCAGGCTTGTATAAGGCACTCTAGCCGGAAGAGTCATACGACATCAACTGATGAAATTCGGTGAATACATGCTAGCCTGCTTACAACTTTGCAATTGGCCAGGATGCAAATGAGGATCTGACATCTTGTTGATTTCATCAGTTGATGCGGTGGCTCGGTCTATTTGTGGCCTCTTACGGTGCTCCGATTTATGTCTGGGGGACTTTTATAGACCCTTTTAAATTATAGTTCTTCTAAAACCATATTGCTATCTTGTTAAATACAGGACGTCCCATTTGTATCCAGATGACGCTTGTTCTTCTTTTTATACAATCCAGGTTTAATTCTCTTGTCTGAACCAATATCTACCAAGAAATACTAAAGATGAGTTCTCTGGAAGTAAACCTCGCCCTCTGGCTCTCCTCATACTCAAAGCCCCTTGAAATTATAGAGTTACTATCTCAGAGGCTACTATGGGTAAAGTTATAGTCAAAATCCTTGCAGCGCCTATTGCTCCCTATACCCAACTGCGTCACACCGGCCAGCTTCCGCAGATGAATGCCCAGCCACCCTATGTCCCAAATGCCAACGCCATTGGACGCATCCACGCCGTTGGCCCAGATGCCGTACTTGCTAAGCCTGGCGATCTCGTCTATGTCGACTCCACCGCCCGCGCCCGCGATGATCCCGACAACGTCATGATCATAATCAGGCACCTAGGCGGTGCAGGCAATGTAGGCCAGAAGCTTATGAAGGCGTGGCAAGACGGCTCGTCGCAGCAGTACCAGAAAGTTCCACTCGAAAACATCTACCCCTTGGACGAGCACCGCCTTATTGGCGAGCTGGGCTATGACCCTGCTGAGCTGCTCTCTATTGCGTACTACTGTGTGCCCGCCGGCTCGTTACTCGAGTGTGCTGATCTCAAAGCCGGTGAAACCGTCATCGTGGGGCCATCAGGCGGCAACTTTGGCGGTCTGGCCGTCGAGATCGCCCTTACTATCGGCTGCAATGTTGTTGCTCTTGGCCGCAGTACGAGTAAGCTAGCAGAAATGCAAAGAAAGCTCAACCATAATCCGCGCCTCAAGACAGTGGTCATGACAGGTGATAGGGCTACCGATGCGGCTTCAATCCTGGCAACAACTCCTAAAGGCGCCGGTGCCGAGGTGTATAACGACTGGTCGCCTGGCGAGCTGAAGAACCCGCCCTTCCTCAACGCCGCTCTGTGCGCCTTGAAGCCTGAAGGCCGGGTGATCCTTAGTGGCGGAGCTAGCGAGACGTTGACAGTCCCTTATGCAGCGCTTGTCTTTAGGAATTTGAAGTTGCAAGGCAAGTGGATGTGTGGGCGGTCGACCATGTTGCAGCTGATTAGGATGATTGAGGGTGGCCAGCTAAGAGTTGGGAGAGAGAGCGGCAGCGAAATTAGAGTATTTACTCTTGATGAGCATAATGATGCAACTTCATTTGCGCGAGAGAATGGCGGCTGGAGGAAATATACTGTTATTGCACCTAATACTTGGTAACAGGTTTAGGAAGTCTAATAACTCCTAGTTGGCTTATACAGGGGATTTAAATAGGCCAATTTAGCTAGCTATCTTAAATTTAAATAAAAGATGACCTGGTTATCAATTTGACTATATTTTAATATAAACTATAATATTAAGTATATTCAACGCTCTCTAAATTATAATTAATATTATATTTTATATACTTTCCTACTCCTAGCTTGCTTAAAGGATACATAAACCAATAACTCACTTGTCCCTCTCCTCAGTGTTACTCCCGAATAAACTGCTCAAGCACTGATATATCCACCCAGCGCAGACTGGGATTGAGGCTTAATAATAAATGACCCGAGCACGGCGAGTGGGCATCTTACTGGGAACCATATCGCCCGTGCGCTCAAGAATATCCTCCTCATCTCCTCCAACCTGAGCTCCAAGAGTACCCGCATCCTGGGTCAGCTGCCCATCAATATTATCTCCATCTGTCTGAACAAGGTCTGCAGCCTTATCTTGTCCAACGGCGTGCAGATCAGTAGAAGCGCCGTTGGCGATCTTATCAGCCTGTCTCTTGACCTTTGGTTGTGGCGGAGGTGGGTTGCTGGTGCTGCCTCCACCTGCAGTGGTAGTTTTGCCCCTGATGAGAGTGGCAGCGTTGTCTTCTGCGTTTTCAACACCATAGCCGACACCGTTATCGGTGCCGGTGAAGACCGAGTTGAAGAAGCTGCCTTCGCCTGCGAGCTGACGAGGTTTCATGGTTGGGGCGCTGAAGGTTGCGCTGGCGGCTGCCAGAATAATGAGAAGCTTGGTGAGCTGAGTCATTGTTGGCAATGTAAGATGCTTATAGATAGGTGGGTAATGTATGATAAGAGTGGTTAACTTATGACTGTTCTGTGTTGGCGCTGAGAAGCTGACAATCTGCATTCTTTTATCTCTGAATACCTCTCTGACGTCTTCATGGTTGAGCAGATTTGTCAACTTTCACATGTCCACTACTCACCAGCCACATCCGTCACCTCTGTTGAAATACCTGCATAGGAATACATTGAGCAGACGGCTCAAAGATCCGAAAAATCGAGCTGTAGATAGACTCAAGTTGCTGCATGACGTCAAAAAGCAAATGAACTGTGCGGCTCCCGAGTGATAAAGGTGTCAGCTGCGTCATATCTGGGGATATCGCTCTCAAATCTCAACGAAGGTCAGTCGTCACTGGTGGCAAATCATGTATGCACAATTACACATGGGGCCAACTAGCCATTGCTAGCACTTAGGCTTTAAGCATATGGTTGTCTGGAATGTGACGCCAGGGGTCACAAAAATAGGGGACCAGTCAACCATATGCCTTCTATTCCTACAGCTGAACCCTTCTCGAGATTGATGCAGTTGAACTAAATGACAACTCCATGAGCAACCAGGCTTTGAACAACAACCGGTAAAGACTCCGTGGTCCCAAATAATGGCAAAACCATATTCTGAAGAATAGGAAACACGCAGCCAGCAAGGGGACAGCTGAGTGGAGGCATAGAGCCACATACGACAGCTGGAGGACCCTCGGTCCCCTGGTAATCATGCCCTATCTCGTATCGTAGCCGTGATTCCCGAAGCCACATCATCACAACCAAGGGGCCTAACCGTTATCGCAAACGGGTTTGGAGCTATTGAAACCTTGTTCCTTGACTTATTTCTCAGTAGAATACTTGCTGGAGCATATGATTGGGCACCGTCAGCTGAGATGCGCTAATATCTGTGCCGAAGATCCGCGTCCCGACGATCAGGTCAGTGGCGCTAAAGTAGCTCTTTCATCAATGACTAACTATGGAGTTGGGAACCTGAGAATCCCAAGTACCTCAACGCAGTTAAGAGGTTTGAGTACACTCCCACTAGTAACTGTGACCTTGAATCATATCATAGCATTAGAGGGCTATTGCTGCTGCGTTCGAGCTTGCTGCCCTCCTCCGTTGTGACGACCATCATGTCATTCCTACAGGCGAAATCATTAGCCCGTGACTGGAGACTAAAGATATGGCAGATCAGTTGCAAGCAGTAGTAGCCCATGTCGTGGGTGTCTGATCTCAGAAAGCGTTCAATGGGTTTGACAAGGCTCTTTTGCCACAATCAGATGCAATCGGATAAGGGGAGTTGGGTTGCTTCAGGGCAGTTCAGCATATGGAGAAGCTTTAATATTTGAGGTTACACCGCCTCGCAAAGCATGTAAGATATTTGTGGATATAAATGGTCGAGGCGAGGATGGCTGTGTGCGTGTTAAAGCATAGAGCAGTGTTGTTTAGACTAGGTAGGTAAGCAAGAAATAGGCTGAAGTGTTTACTGACGGAAATCGTCCGATGAAATGAACGGAAAGGCTCACCGTGAATAGATGGCATTACCATTATGCTGATGACTGGCGTATAAACGATAACTGTATAGCTATGGTCCAACACAGAATAAGTTATGAATTTGCCGGATATATGCTCTTAATAGCTCGGTCTCGGTTATCAAAGGCCTTTTGCAGACTCCAGTTTCTCTCGAAGGGAAAATGTCAAATCCATGCGGACATCCCGGATACACATGGAGTTCTGCACTGATACCGGACTTGTAGAACTTGGTCGCAAGCTGAATCGACTCGTTTCGGAAGAGATCCAACTCGCCCACCTCGATATACAGAGGCGGCATACCCGTGCCATCTACCTACTACAGCCCAACAAGGCCTGCCAGCTGGTCTCGTTATCCGTGGTGTTCCGGCTCAGAAACGGGGTCAAGTGCTCATCTGGTGATACTGTGCGATCATCAAGCATTGGAGACAGCAGGATGAGCTTTGCGAGACGGGGTCCATCCAAATGTCGAGCAAGGAATGCCGTTGCTACAGCTAGGCCGCCACCAGCGCAGAAAGATCTTTTGGCCGTCCGATGTGTCGGCAAAGAAGTCTCTGGTCGTGACCTGATCAAGAGGGGAATTAGGGTCGGCCAGAATAGCAATACCGGGCTCCGTTCGAGCGCGTCTGGCGTCGACATCTCTCACGGGAAGGGGGGGTGGGAGTAGGTCTGTTGCATAGAAGAGATTTCAAAATCGCATTATATTTGGGGTCGAGTTTGAACGGCATCTTGAAGAAGAAGAACGGATAAACAAATTGGTCACTGATGAAGAACGAGTGATTATACAAACAAGCAAGGGCGTACTATTATTGGCGGTTTTCGTGAAGTTATAACATGCCGAGCCTATCAAGGGAACTAGCCCTTTGCATTCTCAATGATTTTGTATCAGCTATAGGTTTGTGCACCTAGCCTTACAATATCTACCTGGATAACAGAATCATAGCAAAGGCCCAGTATGGTTGAGTAAATGCTCATTTTGGTTTAGGGCCGGGGAAATTTTGCCCAAGGTGATGCCAAGGACCATACGGACCCACTGACACTCCCAAGCTCCGCTAGCGATAACGATAGCGAGACCGAGACCGAGACCGATATACCGAGTAGATGACTCCTTGTTAAGGGAGGAGCTCCTCCGCTTTCCGAAGACTTGTTTTTGGAGTTGAGGCTAAGCTTCTGCACTAGGCAGTACTCGGTTAATGACTCACGGATCAGATTAGACGCCGACTTTAATTGGGTACTGTCTCCATCAGTTCAAGTGCGCGACGAGTCAATGACGACTTTTTACTACAGTTAAGGTAAAAGATAAAGATAAAAGAGGTATTAATAATACAGAGTTAATATATAACAATAATTACAGCCCTTTGGAATCATTTCATACTGCTTTTTCTAATTAAGCTTACTTTTTAAAAATTAGAAACTTTCGACTTATGCCTTAGCCACTCTCGTATTGTCTATTTATAGCTATTCTGTTTTTGTATTTTAGCCCGTTTTCGAGGCTGAGGCCATTGCTTAAACACAATTATCCCAGATAATTATCTTGGCAAAAATCTATTCTTAATTGAGGCTCAGGCTTCGCTTGATGAAAATGCTTTCTGGGAGGCCCATTATAATTGTTATATAAATTTTATCTACTGTTGAACGTGGTTATTCTTAATTGGCACCAGCGTGTATTAATTGACAATGTCCTCCAAAGACATCCTATTTGACCCACGTGGTGATATCAAGCTCTGCGTCGGAGAAATAGACCCTATCACCTTTACAGTCTGTTCAAGGGCTTTAGCTAGAGCATCACCAGTCTTTAATTGCATGCTCTTTGGGCAGTTCATGGAGTCAGAACCTACAAATGGTAAAGACTGGATTGTAGAACTCCCAGAGGACAAGCCAAAAGCATTATCCATCTTTCTACACATATCACATGGTCAATTCAATCAAGTACCCCGAACGCCATCGATAGATGACCTGTACGACCTTACGGTGTTGTCAAACTACTACGATGGCACACATATGCTGGAACCCTGGGTTGGAAGATGGATGTCTTTGGTGGAGGATGACGCGAATGCGTCAAAGGTCTCGATGAGTAAGAGCCTATGGATAGCATGGGAGCTTGGCCGGAAAGACTCGTTTTGCAGAATAGCAAGAAGAATGCTCATGGAATCGGATGGCTCCGAAGATCCCCAACTGAAAATTCAGCCAGACATTCTAGGTGAGTTTCTGACCCATATCCTCAAGACTGTAACTAATCCAGTCTTAGAGCGAATATCTGCAAATCGTCTCACGACCATTCAAGCACTACTAGACATTATCAGAAAACTCATCAATGACTTACTTGTCGTTGATGAGAAGCCCCGCTGGTGTCGACATGCAGAGTGGATGGGACCGCATCGCTGCGAATCCATGATTCTGGGTTCAATAACGTTTTGTCTCGCGCGAGGGGGTCTGTGGCCCCTACCCCAAGCAGAAGATGTGATGGATAGTATCGTTGGACTGCGTCGTAAGATGACTCAGCTGGTGATCCATGACATTGGCAAGGTTGATGGGCTTGATCACACACACTGCAACCCAATGCAGTTCGTGCTGGGTGAAGTGGAAAGGGTCTTTATCGATATTCGGAATCCAGT
Source organism: Fusarium sp. 'flavolapis' (assembly GCA_014885045.1). Taxonomy (NCBI): domain Eukaryota; kingdom Fungi; phylum Ascomycota; class Sordariomycetes; order Hypocreales; family Nectriaceae; genus Fusarium; species Fusarium sp. 'flavolapis'. Next base: position 100,688 of record JADAQZ010000079.1, on the reverse strand, counting down.
CACTGAAGATGACCTGGAAGCAATGGATAAGCAGAAGAAAAGACTCACAAAGACATAATAGAAAGGGAAAACGATAGTCCAATATGTGATTTAGATTTATTTTAAAGCTCTAGTGGCTGAGGCAAAGTAGCTCTCCAACGCACGCTTGAGATAATCAGTGGCTGCATCCATGCATTGCTGTTGGTGTCAGATGGTAATGAGTCAGAAACTTCCCGCCCAATGTGCTGTCAGAGAAGCTACAGGGGCGAACTCTAAGATCCTGTTGTCGTTTAGACTTGCATCAATTCCCTCATGATACTTCCTCCAATAACTTACTCTGGTCGAAACACCAGGTCTCGGCGGGAGATAAACCGAGCTTCTCAAACACATTAAATTAACAAGGTTAACCTAAACCCAAGGCTCAACGGCCCGTCGACGTCATTGCTGATCTCTACCAAGCTTAGTTAGACCGGTCAGCGTTATCGGGACAGCCCCACAACCCATCCGTGATTACTTTCCCAATCCAGCCCATGGGGGTAATAAACCCCGAACCCCCCAGTCGGTGGATCGTCAGCGAATTTCGGTGTAAGCCAGCCCCCTTGAGGCTCGTGTATTCCTCCCCCCGACTCCCGGAGGCCTAAACTCGTTCAGAGGTCTGCTCCGCACACGACCTCTGCCAAGAATGGGCCCTGACGAATGATCACCACATTGACATCGGAACATCTGCCGATATGCAAGAAACGCCATGGTTAAAAGTCAAAGATAGGCTGCAATAATCATATAAAGCATTAAATTAAGATGTATTTTCCTTTCTCTCTCTTGTTCCTAGGAGTTTGGATTTGTTGGGCTGTTATCAGATTCTGATTGAGTTTTCCGTGAATGATAGACGGAAAATTCCGAGAGTGGGGTAACCTATTTATGTACCTTGCGTTGGTAAAGGAGCCAGGTGTGATGTGAAGACTCTGATTTCCAGCAACCAATTTAATACTGTATATACTATTAGTGATACTTCTTATTAGGAATTGATGATGTAAAATATATGCCCGAGGTATATAGACATAACTGCAACAGTAGATTAGACACAACATTGGCGATAAACTCGCAACGTTGATGGCACCATTGAGGCGAGGTCAACCTAAACCCAAAGCTAGCAACCTGTATGTAGGCCATCGCGATCACCGGGCTCCCGCCAGACCTTTGATTGGGTTTTATTTGTAATCCGCGTTTAGGTCCGCGTATATCGCAAAGCACCGGCAGCCCCACCTTATTGCGCCTCCGACTAAGAGGGAGATCGAGGCTCATTCCTCGTTCAATTCTCTGTCTAGCAACAAAACACGTTCTTCAAACCTCGTTTAGCAGAAAGACTAATCTTTTACTCTTTTGCCCCCCCACGACCCTTGCCAAGGATGGTCCTTGACAAATCACCATCAGAGACATCGGATCATCTTACAAACCGAAAGAAACGTCTGCATAAGAAGTCAAAGACAGGTTGTAATGATTGCAGGAAGCGTCGGGTCAAGGCATGTTTTTTCTACGCTTCTTTTACTATGATTGCCTGATACGGTGGGACCAGCCTTCTGATTCTGTGTGGTAGTGTGACGAGAAAATACCAGCCTGTACCGCTTGCGTCCGACGTGGCGATGTATGCGTCTATCCATCCCCAATAATCAGTCATCCCTCGCCGGCTTCGGCTCAGCAAACAGATGAGGCAGCACTCGCTGCGTCGCTGACGCTACCAAGGATCGTCGAGGGCCATGAACAATCAGCATCATCAACCACAACCTTTACACCCGATGATCTTGCCTTGCTACACTACTGGACAATCTCAACGAGCTTAGACATCATCAAGTCCCCCGTCGGAGATCATTATTGGCAAAAGACGTTTCCAAATATTGGATTCCAGTATACCTTCGTCATGCATGGAATTCTAAGCCTGGCAGCGCTGCATCTTGCCTACAGACACCCTGCCGACAAGCCGCGGCTTGTCTGTATCGCCGCCTATCATCATAACATAGCACTACGGGGATTTCAGCACGGCATCAGCCAAGTGAACGACGGAAATAGTGATGCTCTATACGCCTTTTCTTGTTTAAACATGGTCTATGCGCTGGCCTTCTTTGGACCTCTCTGCGATGGCGCTTCTGTCGACAGCAAGTCCCGCATTCTCGGAGAAGGGTGGATCCCAGCGATACGTGGCGTCGACGCAGTACTACATCCTGTATATGATAGGGTTTGTCGAGGGCCACTAGATGATTTGACAAAGATCGGCAACTGGGATCAACTTGACCCAGATCAGCAAGCGGTTACTCACGATGACCATTTCCGCAGTATACAACAAGCTTGGGAGAGTAATAACGACGCATGCATCTACAATGAGTCACTATATCTACTCCGGAAATGCAACGTGTATATGAAGCAGTTTGAGACAATGAGCAGTGAGGCCAGAGCTGATTGGGGATACAATCAGGACTGGTCAGCACCATTTATATGGTTACACGCGACTTCTAAGGAGTATCTGGACTTGCTGCAACAGAGAAAGCCACCGGCTTTGCTTATTTTTGCATATTTCGGTGCTTTGGCCCATGCTTTGGACGGATCCTGGTTTATGGAAGGTTGGGGGCGAAGCATAATTCTTGTTGTTGATGATCTACTAGGAGGATATTATAACCCATGGATAAAGTGGCCTAAAGAGATCATATGTATAAAGTAGCATATATTTAAAAGTAATTAAAAACTTATCCTATTTCGTGAACTGCCTCTTCATACCTTGCACAAACCATAGCTCCTCTACTTAAAAGTAATGCCACTACAGCCTTGTAACCTCCTTTAGCTGCTAAGTGAACTGCTGATTCTTGCACTTTGATTATGATCTGATCTGGACCATAAGGGCTGTTCTCCAAATGCTTCCATGTGCTCATTCCTTGCCTTGCCCCTAGCCTCCGAGCCCTTCGTAATATGTTATAAACGGTAGAAAGATCATTGATACCTGCTCCATGATCTAACAAGAGACAGACCATCGCTATGTGCCCGTTTTTAGCTGCTAGATGAAGCGCTGTCATTGACTTGTCTTCGTAGTGGTCCCAATCCCCACGATTCCTGAAACGATTCCTGAAACGATGTGCCCGTCTTTGAGCGTTAATATGTGCTCCTTTTTGTAGAAGGCTCTCCACTAATGCTAGCTGTCCATTCTCAACCGCCCAGTGAAGTGATTCAGTTTCATCTGAGACTTGTTTCTGAAGTGACGGCGAGCAATGCTCATCTGTCTTGTCCCTCGCCTCGGCCCTTGCATTTTGAAACTTTCCATGGTTGTCAGGGATGGTGCTGCTATTCACGAGCAGCGTCAAAATCCCTTTATGCCCCTTGTCCGCGACAGGCCTAAGCAAGTGTTTAGCCCGCATCACCCGGGTCTTCGTCAGCAGCAACTCAACAACCGCTTCGTGACCGCCCTTCACTGCATAATCAAGAGGTGTCGACCGGAAATGAGAACATATGCGGTTTGCGTCGACGCTGTCCATAGCAAGCAGTAGTCTGACCACCGCCTCGTGGCCGTTTTCTGCTGCAAATGACAACGGCGTCCGACCTCTGTCATCCGCAGAGTCTGCAAAAACCCCTTGCTTCTCAAGGAGGAGTTTGACAACCGCAGTTTGCCCTTCTAGTGCAGCATAAGATAAGGGCGTTATTCCCTTCCAGTCAGTTAAGTTGGGATCAATGTCGTCTCTAGAGAGAAGTAGCCTAACCACTTCTAGGTGGCCGTTTTCTGCTGCAAAAGACAATGGCTCCTGATGATTTCCACGCACCCAGTCTGCGAGGATACCTTGATTGCCAAGCAAGAGTTTGACAACACCAGGATGCCCATTCTTTGCGGCCCAAGAGAGCGGGGTCGCACAGGTCATTACGTCAGTAGAGTTAGGGTCGACATCTTTCCTGGCAATAAGTAGCTTAACGACCTCTTCGTGTCCGTGTCTTGCTGCGTATAACAATGGGGTCCAGTCACCTACAGCCTTGGAATCTGCCGGATGACCTTTCTCCAGAAAAGCCAATACTGTGATAGGTAGTCCAAAATATGCTGCAGTATGTACTTCGGTTGCTATTGCCTTGATACCTTTCCATGCTCCGTAATTGAAAGCCATGATTTCCTGGACTGAGGCAAGTGGTTCAGCTGGAACTCCCAGGAAATCTATAATCACCTGCTCCCCATCCATAGACGCCATGAGAGCATGATGCCCCCAATTCTGGGAGGCATAACCATAAAACGGATTGCTCGTCAGACGATTCTTATATTGCTTTTCACTTCTACAAAAGCCGCCCTTGAATACGTCGAATGAGAGGTATCTGATACAGGCCATTGTGATTTCCGACTCTGCAATCGGAAACCACTGGTCGCGACTCCGCTCAAGGTATTCCTGTGTGGTATAGTGAACTAGTCGGATGACACCGCTATTATCGTCAACTGTGACCAGACCAGAACACACTGAGACCATATCGTCGATTTGGGGAATGTTTTCTTTATCGAGTTCGTGATCATTTTCTTCGACTGCTAGCGCATGCTGAAGTTCTGAAGTTTTGAGAACCCTTCTAGCGCAAGTTATCCAGGCAAGAACTTGCGTGGCTAACTCCCGAGAATCTTTGTCCTGGCTAGCTATTCTCTCCATTGCTTTCTTGTAAGCAATATCGTACGCTTTCGGCCCACCTGAAAGGCTGTTCAATGCATCCTTGATCTTCTTAAGAGTCTTCTTTGTGGACACAGATTGGAAATGAAGTTGCGCGAGGAGGAACCTGCGAAAGTGTTATTTCTCAACTATATATTGCGATTGACTTGGACCTACATTCCGTCAGCTGCCTTGGAAATTTCAGTCTTGATCATCTCACGATGTGTCTGCAATAGCTGCGCCGATTGCGAGATCTTGCCGTCTAAAAAGCTTCGCACGTCCTCATCTTGGGCGCTAATTTTAATCGTTTTACCTCCTCCAAATTTCTCCGTAATCTCCGGAATAAACCTCGATGTAGCAAAGAATTTCGCACAGCCTTGGGCCTGGACCTTGAAGATCTCTTGCAGAAACCTATTTCGGCAACCATCTATTGCATTGAGCTCATCAAGTGCATCGACAATGATGTGGACCCGTGTGAATAGCGCAACAACAGACTGAAGAGTCGTTGAGATTTCCTCGCTGGAGGGCCGCGTCTTCCCGACGTTGTGCTTGTCGTAGAGGGCTTTTAGGCTTGCTGGCATAGAATACTGTCCTTGAACTAACTGCTTTAGTAGGCTTTCGAGCAGATGATTAAGCTTCTGTTCGTCACGCTGCCGGTAATTACCATAGATGAATGCGATCCCGACGGTGTCATCATCCCCAAAGCGGGTCATGAGTTCATTTATCACAATGGATGTGAGGATTGTTTTGCCTGCTCCAGGAACGCCGGGACAAAATAGCGTCTTCCCAGTGTTGATCCAGTCTTGGAATTCTTTGGAGTTCAGAAGCCACTCGCCGGTGCCCTCTTGTCGTTGGCTAAAATTGTCGCTCTGCTGAGGTCCATAGTTGACAGGTGTGAGCCACTCGAGGATCTCAACGTCCTCTTTTCTATCCATCTTACGCTTCACTTCTCGAATGTTCGCATCGGACCGTGAAACAGTTTCATGAACTAAGAAAAAATTCAGTAGGTTGCTATTGTACATTGAACCTTGTTTTACTCACTTTGGCTCAAAACTTCCTTTGCCGTTGGCTCCCTCTCAACATCGCTTGCCTGCACTTGGCCCAGCAATTCCTTCGCAAAGGCAGCTGCCACAGCGGCTGCATGGGCTTGCCACGCATTATTCTTATGCGAATCAGCATAATCGCAAATGCCCCGGATGGTGATGCAGGGGAAGTTATGCGCCAGCCCTGCCGCTTCCATCTCAACGCACAGCGCCTGACCACCCAGATCCCTATTGAGCTTGTCACGGAAGATGGAATCCTTGATTACTTCGTTTCCAGATGCGATAAGTCCGTAATGTACTCGCATCTCTCTAGGCTTCCTCTTCGCCGTTTGGCTCTTATCGCAGAAACGACAGCCGTCTTCTGCGTCACTCTCCTCAGCTTCATGATCATTAACCCGGATGACTGTTACATCCTCTGTTCCTTCCGCAACACTCTTACTGATATGGGCATATTCAGTCTTGAACAGTTGATCTTTGAGCGAATCAGACTTGAGGTACTTGTGTGCCAATCTTGGCCACTTCTGCTCCAGTTCCTTCAAGTAATCGGGTATTCGAGAGCCAGTCAGATCATGCTCTGACTCTACCATTGTCAAAGCTGCCAGTAAGGAATTTGGCGGACTATTCAATGACCCCGTCCTCTCGAATGTGCCTCCTTGATGTGCCTTTCCCAAGTCGTATTGGACTACACCTGGAAACGTCCCAACAGGAGTGCTAACCACGACGTCACCCAGACGAACCTTGGGCGGAATGCCACCTCCGATACCAACCATTAGACAAAACCTAATGTTCGGAAAGGTTGAGACCATATTAGTGGCAACTGTCGCTGCTGAGATATTGCCGATTTTGCCCTTAGGCAGACAGGCGATAACGACACTATGGTTGCCCACAGATCCAAGTGTATATGTGTTGTTGTCGTTCGGCGGCTTCGGAAGACTTGTATGCCTCTGGTCCAGCATAGCTATCGCCGCCGTCTGTTCGGTGGGCAGGGCGCAGACCCATCCAACATGGTAGTCATTGTGAGACCGAGGTTCAGTTCCCGATGCCATTGTTACAGACTAGGACAGGATCTGTGTTCCAGTAGAGACTCACAGTAAGTTATATCAAACAGCTAGTTCCCCGTCATTTACCACGTTCGATGGAAATTATTTATGCCGTTTTGTATTTGGGGCTAGGAGACGGTGAGACCTCTTGGGTAGAGGCAAATGAACTGCTGATCTCAGTGTTCGGCGAAAGCAAATCGACAAGGACTTGATAAATATTTCAGGGTCGCCTTTGCCCATTTGCTTATCTTTCGGGGTGAAAGGCGCCAAAAGTTGGTCGACATATGTGAGAGGAATGCGTGAAGGTTGAGAGTGTTTCGTGGAAGTGGAAGGGAGGATACCTCCTCACTTCGAGGCCTTGGGGCGGTGACAGGCGCCCACCAGGCATCAATGTTTCAGCCTTGAAATTGAGTCATATTTCTTGACCGCCGGGAAGAGCTGCAGCTTATTGGTGCTGTAAGCGCCGTGGCGCTGGAAGATCAGGCTGCGAAGGTGACGGTATAACGCAACTTTGCATATCACGTGGTATAAATGCCTGGGCTGGTCATATCTTGCAACTTTTGAGCTTCATAGAGATAAAACAACCGCCGCATGATTGTTCGCGGGCGAAAATGGGGTGGAGAGAATGGGAGAGGTGTGGGATAAGAAGGAATGGCCGGAATAGTATGATGGGCTGGCCGTGAGATTCGCAATAGTTAACAATGTGTGCGAGCCTATTCACCTACCGATACTCAAAACTAAGTAGTCTTATGACTATTGGGCAACTAAATAAACAGCTTGGTTCCAGAAAATCCCTCCATCCTCAAGCCCCTTTGCCCTTGATAGACATAATTACATCACATCACGATACACATAAGGCCACCCATAACTACAAGAGATAATCAGCATTAACCAAATTCCAAACCATTCGCGAACTTACCGCCAGCAACTGCACTTGCAGCAATTCCGTTCATAACACCACCAACAATCTCCTTCGTGTACCCCTGAACCCTCTTGTTGTCCCTACGGCTCTTCTCAGCAGCCTTTTGTGCCTTGATAAGAGCCTTACGATGTGTTTCAGTACGACGTGCAACAAGTTGTTGTTGCTGTGGGTTGTTTTGCAGGCGGGCTACCTCCTTTTGAAGCGCATCACAAGACTCTTGCACGTCTTGCAACATCATGTCCTTACTTTGAACTTCAGCTTCAAATTGGGTTTGAAGGGTAAGAAGCCGCTGTATCAGCGCCTTTTTCTCGGTTTGATGTAGATCTAGCATGGTCTTGACCAATACCTGTCGACCCTGCTCAGTCTGTTGGATCTCTTTATCCACTTCGGCCTTCAGCTCTTGTAGTTGAAGAAAATACTCCTTATCCAAATCCGGGGGTGTTCTTTCTAGCTCAGCATCAAGTTGGATGAGCTGGTTGTCCTGTTCCAGGCGAACTTTGAATAGGTACTCGGCGGCCGCTATTCCTGCCGCTGTCTCCCCAAGATTCTTTTTCTCATCGACGACCTCTCGTTGTAATTGAAGCACGCGCGGGGAATGGCCCCTAAGTTGTTGTACCAGGGTATCCACGACCCGCCGTCCTGAGCCTCCTCTACTGTAGCCTATTTCGTAGTGTCGAAACGCCGTGGCTCCTTGAGCGACAAAATCACCGAAAAAGTCTTGATTTGACAACAACTCATGTTCTCGCTCTTCAAGAATATCCTTTGCAACAGAATTTGGGGACTCGGGCCACATCGTGGTAACGACGGCGAGACTATTATAGGAAGCGAATCCCGAGATGGCTTTCAAGATTTTTAAGCTCCTTAGGTTTGAGCCGGCCATTCGATTATTGGTAATAGGATATAGCATAATAACACCACTGACTCGCACACCATTGGCATACGACGCACCTAGATAAGTTGCTAATATCTCTAGCGTATCAATATCAGAGCGAGTTGTGTCGTTAAACCCCGGAGTATCTACAAGAAAGATGCGTTGACCATGTCTAGTATACTGGAAAACACCCATTGAGTTAGTACCTATTAATTAGTTAAGATATTCTGTTGTATGTAAATGTTGACTTGCTGAGTCATAAGCTTGGGATGGAAGCTGTATTAGTACTCACATGAATAGAGTCCATGGCCTACATTGACGGCATGACCTGTGCAGTTGGAGACGAATGTACTCTTTCCAGCTCCAGTCAGGCCCATCACAAGGAAGAACATGTCTCCCGGCTCCGACTTGTTGAGACCAAGAAATGTCTTGAAGCATTCAGCTTGATCGAGCAATGCGTCATCACCCATGCTGAGGGTGCCCATTTCCAATAACCCTATGGTAAAAGGAACCTAGAGGAGGAAACATCTATTGAGGGAACGGGATACGCAAGATGTTGGCCTAGATGAAGGTCGAACTGACCTCAGTCATGGCACAGCCTGATTAAGAACGCCTCGAAAGTGCCTCACTAATGAGTCAATCTTTGAGGGGGTTTGCCAATGGCTGTGCAGTAGCCACCTGGCCCACAAAGATAATGTGCAGTATGTGATTGTGTGATTCAACCAAGGAAAGTGTGCATATGCATGTCGGTCACAAGCCCGAGAATGGTTAGCTGGTACTTGGCAATTTTCTGCCGTGAAGGTGAAATTAATCGCAACGCTTGCGAGAAAAAAAAAGAGAAAAGAAAATTAGAATAGTAAGTATTCTCTGAGTCTAAAGAAGTTATTTGACTGCCTTCCTCGTACTTGCATTGTTAAACGCAGCTATACAGATCTTGTGAAGCCTTCCCGCGCTCGGCTAACCAAGGAAAGCTGGCTGCATATTGGCTGCAGGGAAACCCAATGCTGACATGGCGCAGCCTATGTGACCCTCTTCTTGGCAGTTGACTACCCGATGGCCGTGTGGCTAAGCCATATGAACAAAGATCTCCCGCAGTTAGTTTCATGCCATGCTCCGTTAAACAGGCCTCAAGAGCCATCGCGACAGGCAAACATCTTGTTCAGTCCATAGGCTTGCAGCGCAAAGTTATCCTCAACAGATTGCGAAGGCTGGCACCAATTCCCCAGAGACTTTACAGAGCACAGATAGCCGCCTGACATGACGAGCCCGAACAAAACATCCAGTCCAGTGGCAGCGGGGTCGTTGGACCCTGTTCCCAAGAGCTTTCGTAGCGGACATGCCCCTCGGTGAGCAAGTCATCTGTGAATACCACCAAAATTGCGTTGCTAATTATTAAAGACCAAATGATGCCTTTATCGCCCTGATGGGTATAACTGGCTCAGGAAAGAGCTCATTTATATCGAAATGCACCGACAAGTCTGCTACAATCGGCCACGACATGGTATCATGTTTGTTAACAAAGAACCTTCTCTCCCAACGAATTCGGACTCATGTATAGTAGGCACATCTTTCGTCGATGTCTATCCATACGAGGTTACATCCGACTTTACTGTATATCTCATTGACACGCCCGGATTCGATGACACTGGGAGAAGTGATACCGAAGTCCTCAGCGAGATTGCTGCTTGGCTCACAGACTCTTACAAGCACAAGATTCGTCTTCACGGCATAATCTATCTCCACCGAATATCCGATGTTCGAATGCAAGGCTCAGCTAAGAAGAACTTAGTCACATTCAAAGAGCTATGCGGTGAAGATGCGCTGAAAAAGGTGGTCTTGGCGAGTACTATGTGGGATATAGTTCCTGCAGAGAAGGCTGCCAAGCGCGAGCAAGAGCTTAAAGACACTCCGGAATTCTGGGGCTGGATGCTCTCAAAGGGCAGTTCGATTCATCGATACAACAACACGGCGGAATCTGCTAGAGAGATCATACTCTCGTTGGCCGGCCACAATGCGCCTATAGCCACCGATCTTCAAAAACAGATGGTCGACGAAGGGAAGAGTCTGGACGAGACTTCTGCCGGCCAAGGACTCAAGAGCGAGCTTCTAAAAGAGCGACAGAAGTTAACCAAAGAGCGCCAGGACCTTCAAGCACTGATAAAAGAGGCAAAGAAAGAACATGACGTTGACACGGAAGAGGCTCTACAAGAAGAGAGTGACAGATATGCAGTCTTGATAAAAAGAGCCGAAGAGAGTGCCAAAGCTTTGAAGATCACCATGGAAAATCTCATCGCCAAGCGAGATTTGCGCGTGGCAGAGATGACCAAGGAGATAAGAGAAGTCCAGACCGAGTACGAGACTAACTTCAGGCTGATGACATTGGAGAAAATCAAACTGAACAAGGAGAAAGTGGAGTTAGAGAATCGACAAAAGCAACGACAAGGAAAATCGGGCTCAAAGGCAGCGGCCAGCACCCAGGAAGCTGACCCAGGACTGCCTGGGCAACGTCCAGAGGCGGGAGAGGGAGATATTCCTGCCGCGAAGATTGGAGTATCGGTTTCTATGAGCAAGTCTTTCTACATCTTGCAGAGCCCTCTTTGCTGGAGTTGGTAAGTGAACTCGAATCCTTTATGGAAATAGCTAATGAAATGATTGAAAGCAACGAGGTGGAACTGCAGGAGTTCCATAATGGCAAACGCATGGAACTTGGATGTTTGAGTGCAGTTAGCGACCAAAGGACAGCATGGATTGCTCGTTATGACACCAACGACTGGAGTAAGACATCGAGAGAGATAACAAAACGTGGAAATACTAACATTTAAAAGGATGGTCTGCGGGATTTGAACGACATTACCCCTTCCTAGCCAAGTGTATCAAATCTTACGGCCTTGATGCGGTCAAGCTGTGTGCACTTGGTCCCACCTACCATTACTACACCAGATGGAAAGAGTTTCGTTTGTACAACTGTTCAGAAACGTTCTCCAGGACGATAAAAAAGATAAAAAACAGCAACTGTTGGGTCAAGGCAGTGTGTTTTGGCTACGGAAGCTCGTTCCTCGTCTCTTATGGTTTTGAGCATGGCCACCTTGGCTGGACACATGACCTCCAGGGCTTCTACCCAAGTCTAAATCGATTTCTCAACAGCCAAAAGAAATTGGGGAATAAAATCAGCATACATGTAAGCTAAAGAAAGAACAGACTATGCTTGGTACTTACATCGGTGTAGGCTGCGACACTCGATCCCTTTAGTAGAACCGATTACCTTGTTGTCTTTACTGATAATGAGGGAATGGACAGTAGCAAACTAAAGTACAAAATGCACTGTTCGAACAGGGCTACCCGCCGGGCAGTTGAAAAATGGTGGGAGGTGACGAAAGGGCGTCTAGTGCCTCGTCAACGATAATGCTAACTGCAATTAATGTTTTGGCTTTTGGAACCGTATCATATTCGTACAGAATACGCAATGCCGAAGGTATAATTAAAACTCTATTACAAAGGATAAATAGAAATGGTTCATCTCGTGGCGATTTACTTTTGCGCCCCCAAGTCAAAATGTACAGATTGTTTTCTAAAGTATGATGTCTACCGTGATATAAGAATCAACTTTCCCCTCTTGATATCTCGTGTATACTTCCATATATACAGTACATTGATGCTATTGACAAAGCAAATCTTCACCAATTAACCCTGGAAACCTTCTCGATAGGGTGACGACAATTTCACGATTGAACAATGCCTGCAACAACTATGGAACCCATCCCAGAAACGTCCCATGAGACACAAGAAGGCATGCCAGATCTCACCACTCGGTCATATTTGATGTTCTTCCTACTGTCACTCGGTGGCGCGTTGGTCTATCTTAACATCAGAGAGAACTTCAACATTGCATTCTTCCTGGGTGCAAGTGGTATATTTCTTATAGTCGCCATTACTGGCTCCACGAGACGAAATAAGGCCAAATGGTGATTGAAAAGCTCGCAACACTCAATTCCTCAGTCCCGCTTCGAGTCCTTCTCGGGAGAGTTTGCCACTGCACCTATTCTGGTCACCATTTTTCATACATGGTTTTATACAACGCATCGCAAAACAGCGTGATGGCTCTCGACCCAGCTTCAAGCACCGCATCCATCGCAATAAACGGATGAGGCTGGCCCTTCATGACATTCAGCTCCGCCTTGACACCTGCATCCTGCAACTTCTTCGCAAATTGCTCACCCTCCGACCTGAGTACATCCAGTTCACCGACTACAAAACAAGCTGGCGGCAACTTTGAGAAGTCTCCGTTCCAGAAAATGGGACTAGCTTCGGGATGCGCCCAGTCTTCCTTATTGGGGAGATAGTGATGCCGATACCAGAGCATTTTGGGTGCTGGAAGGGCCGGGGAGTATTGGTTTTCTTTCCATGAAACATTGTTGGTTATATCGGCGGTATTGTCCATCACGGGGACGGATAGGAGTTGGAGGGAAAATTTGGGGGATCCTCGATCAGCTGCTCGTTGACACATTATAGCAGCCAAGTTTGCACCAGCAGAAGAACCGCCTGTATGATCCAATTAGTATAAATTGCCGCATCCCAATCTAATCATTCTCACCTGTCGCTAGCTTCGACGTGTTCAATCCAAGGATCTCTTTACCCTCGCCCATAACCCAAAGAACAGCCTCCCAAGAATCATGCACCGCCGCAGGAAATGGGTCCTCAGGCGCCAGCCTGTAATCAACAGCCACGACGACACATTTGCCTCTCGCACAGAGATGTGACGCGATGACATTCTCAGTATCTATCGTGCCGAGAACCCAGCCGCCACCGTGGTAGTAAATACACACAGGCCATCCTTGTTCTGGCTTGTCGCCAATGGGAGTGAAGCATCGAACCTTGACATCAGGTCCTTCGCTCTCTGTGCGTTTGATGGCGTAGTCGATTGTACTTGCGACAGGCTGAAGAGGACCGCTGCCTGGAATGAGGATGCCACTGCTTCGTGATGCTTCTACTGGTTGGAGGTGCACTTGTTGCTTGTCGAAAATGTGCTTGTTGTAGAACGCTGCATATTCGGGGTCAATCCTGTCAATGACTGACTCGTGTAGGAGATAAGGTGGTTGATTGGTCATGTTGCCAAACTGTGCCGTAATCTAGAAATAATTCGTAGTTGAATCGATGACTTGAAAATACGCCGATGGCTGTTGTGAGTGACGATGGTGTCTTTAAGCTTCGGTGGTTTATTTCGCACCGGCCCTTTTGCGCGGGTTTCCGAAATCGGGCATCCGGTGGAACCTCTACAGTCTGCGGTGGTAGCTTGCACTGGGTCGGATCGTCGCTCTACGTTACATGGAGGGAGCACCAACCTCGTGTGAGATGGTAACCTACGCTTATGATGGTAACACTGTGTTTCGAGTCAGCTGCAATCATGATTGCAGGGTATCGCTATCTTGATAGGTCCTTTGAGTATGTAACCTCCGAATCTAAGCCCTTGCAACCTGTATCTTGCCTCCCCCGCATACCCAGTCTCATGCCAGGTTGAGATACCGAACTTGGTATCAGACATTGTACAAAAGTTTGAACTGCCCTTCCTGTTTCTTCATCTGGACGCTTTTCGGTAGCATCTGCAAACAAGTCGCAGTCAATTTGGGCTGCCATTAACTGACAATTCGACGCCATGGACACCAAAGATCACAAAGATGATGGCATCATCGACGACACCTACGCCGAAGGCACTGGTGAAGAGACAGTTCTCGAGGTTGACCATATCGCCGAGCGTCAACTCTGTCGCAAGTTTGACGTCCGATTGATGCCCGTTCTGGCCATCATGTGTAAGACCCTTCACCTCACTATTCATCAACTCGTCTAACCATGTACAGACCTCTTCAACGCTCTTGACAAAGGCAACCTAGGCAATGCCCAAACCGTCGGTCTCAGCGACGGTACGTCTCCAAACTCGCTATCATCTCACAAGCTAACCCGCAACAGATCTCAACTTCAAGCCAAACCAGTACAACCTCCTCGTATCAATCTTCTTCGTGCCCTACGTCATCTTCGCTCCTCCCACCGCCATCATCGGCAAGAAGTACGGTCCTGCGCGAGTCCTCCCGATTCTCATGTTTACGTTTGGATCCATGACTCTTCTTGCTGCTTGTACGCAAAACTTTGGTGGCATGTTTGCGCTGCGCTTCTTTCTTGGCATGGCAGAGTCTGGCTTCTTTCCGTTGGTGATTTATTATCTGACTACGTTTTATCGAAGAGGTGAACTTGCGCGTCGTCTGGCGGTATTCTACGCTGCGTCCAACATCGCGAATGCTTTTGTATGTTGCCTCTGGTACAAACACGAGGTCTTTGGCTAATGACAACAGAGCGGTCTTTTATCATTTGGCGTCTTTCAAATCGACTCCAAAATCTTCGTCTGGCGATATCTCTTCATCATTGAAGGCTCAGCTTCAGTGCTCTTCTCAATCTTTGCATTCTGGTACCTCCCTCGCAGTGCAGCGCAGGCCAAGTTTCTCGGCGAAGAAGAAAAAGCGCTTGCTTTTCATCGGATGCAAGTGGATTCTTCGTCCATTGTGCAAGAAAAGTTCAACTTCAAGGATTCGATCAAGATCTTTACGTATCCGACGACGTATTGCTTTTTGCTGATTGAGATTTGTCTTGGTGTGCCGATTCAATCGGTTGCGCTGTTTATGCCCCAGATCATCCAGCGACTGGGATATGGACCTGTCAAGACGAATCTTTACACTGGTAGGTCAATTCGGGATGCGCGTATCTTCTTTTACTGATGCGGTATTCTTAGTCGCGCCAAATGTTGGCGGTGCTGTGATGCTTCTCATCTTGGCCTTCAGCTCTGATTTTCTACGTATTCGATTCCCGTTCATCATGCTCGGATTCGCCCTCACGTTCATCGGCTTCATCATCTACGCCGCCATCTCCGACGTCCAAGCTCAACTACAATTAGCATACTACGCATGTTTCATGATGGTCTGGGGAACATCAGCTCCCTCCGTCCTCTTATCAACATGGTATAACAATAATATTGCACACGAGGGCAGAAGGGTAGTCCTCACGTCAGTCGGCGTCCCACTCGCCAATCTGATGGGTCTTGTATCAAGCAACATCTTCCGCGAGAACGAGAAGCCAAAGTACCCCACAGCTCTTATCACGACTGCTTGTTTCGGCGCATGTGGATGCCTCATTGCGGGTCTTCTCGGTGGGTATATGGTGTTTGATAACATGCGGAGGAATCGTAGAGCAGGGAGGAAGACTACGGCCGCTGATGTACCAACGAAGCGTCTGCGCGATGGGCCAGCGGTTCCCGAGTTTCGCTGGTTTCTGTGAGGGAGAGTTAGTGGGTTTGGGCTGTAACAGGGCAAGATCAGCACCCCGCAGCGGATTTGGGAGGAGCGGGGAAAATAACGCACTGTGTTGTGTCTGTATTGTACTACGTTACCTTGAACTGACGATCCTGGTCTTGGAGATAACGATAAACGAAGGAGCCCAGAATTGGAGCCGAGAGATATCTCAAGTGCTGTACGAGTTAGCAACATTTTTTGTTTGTCTGCCGTATCATTTCCATCATCATCACCGCCATCATGTACTCTCCCAAAGTAGGCGACAGCCTCGACACGCTCGACACGCCCTCCATGATCGTCGACCTCGATGTCATGGAGGCCAACATCAAGAAACTCATGGATCGACTACTTCCAACCGGTCGCAACATCAGACCCCATCTCAAGACCAGCAAGAGCGCTATCGTGGCCAAGAAGCTCGTCGCGGCTGGTGCAAAGGGCGGTTGCGTCGCAAAGCTAAGTGAGGCCGAGGCAATTGCCGCCGCTGGCTTCACGGACCTTCTCATCACTTGCGAGATCGTCGGACCGGCAAAGGTCAAGAGACTTGTTGAGCTGTTCAGAAATCATCGAGGGATTAGAATTGTGGTGGACGATGAGAGAGCTGCGACGGCTATCAACGACGCGCTGGAAAAGTCAGGAATTGAGGATCCCATCTCTGTCCTGATAGACTTGGATGTCGGACTGCACCGCACAGGGACTCAACCCGAAGGAGCTCTTCCTCTAGCGAAGCATATCAGCAGTCTAAAGCACATGCGACTCATTGGAGTGCAAGGCTATGAGGGTCATCTGCAGCACCTCCCCGACTTTGAGGACCGAAAAAAGCAGTGTCTCGAGTCAATGAAGATTCTCACTGAGACAGCCCAAGCACTCAAGAACGAGGGCTTCAACATCCAAGTTGTGACAACAGGCGGAACAGGCACAGCAGACTTCTGCGCAACCGTACCCGGCGTGACAGAACTCCAGCCTGGGTCTTTCATCTTCATGGACACCGACTACCGCAACGCCATTGGAACATACTACTCTCATAGTCTCTCCTTTCTCGCAACAGTTGTCAGCAAACAAGGAGAGCGACAGGTCACTATCGACACTGGCCTCAAGTCGCTGACGACGGATAGCGGTCTGGCTGAGTGCAAGGATCAAAGATATAGCTACTTCCAACTAGGCGATGAGCATGGAGCTTTGACGTGGGAAGAGGGTACACCAGCGCTTGATGTTGGCGATAGGGTTGAGATGATTCCAAGTCATATTGATCCAACTGTCAATCTTCATGACTTTTACTATGCTTATCGGAAAGGGATAATCGAGGAGATTTGGCCGGTTGACTCTCGAGGAAAGGTCCAATAAGGCAATTAGCTAGGCAAGAGAAATGAATGTGATATTGCAGAATTGGCTGTCTGGGTTTTATGGAAGAATTGATCAGTGATCAAAATCCAGGCATCTGTAGGAGAATCAATTTTTTGTGATTACCCGAAGTTCACCTGATTCGCTTTTTAACCGCCCAACAAGGGTCTGAGTTAGTCAACGATGTTGGTTGAAACCCGACCTGCATCTCACCCAATAATCACCCCTGTCTAACAACGCCTCGTTGGTCGAAGGATCAGGTGTCATTTTATTTTCGTCGCAAGGGGCATCTATTGCCAAATCTTTCTTCCTCTGTCATCCCCACTCAAGTCGATCACGCATTTGCGCGTGGATAATCACCCGTCAGCAGCCATGACGACACAAGCTCCAGCCCTCACAACGACCTTCACACCCGCCAAGTCATGCTTCCAGTACTACAAATACAGATACACAGGCACTGAACTCACATGTTTAGAGGGCGGCACCGGTGCGCCCAGCGCGTGCACCTACATGCAGCTGGGTCCCTCAGGTAGCGACGCAAACTGCTTTCCCAGCAGCTTGGAACTGGGTTCAACGTTTTACTACTCCCCTGGTATATGTCCCAGCGGATTCGAAGTCGCATGTAGTTCAACGGTCGGCGGCGAGACGAGAGCGACGTGTTGTCCAAGGTACGAAGGCCAATGACTGCCAATTGGGCGCGCTGACATTAGTGTAGTTCATTTAGTTGTCAAACTGAGACGGGCTGGCCTTGGTACAGCACTGATCTTTGCACCATCGTGATCCCACGCACGGTCGAGGTGATAGTTTCCGAATCAGTTGTCGGAGGAGATTGGAAGAGGACTACTGTTAGTGGAGCTGCGGCTAATGCTATTGGTATTCCCATCCGATGGCATTCCTCCGATTTCGCGTCCACCACGACTGGGGCAAAACCTTCTGCAACGGGCAGCGCGACGGAAACAAGTTCTTCCTCTACAGGAACTTCCTCGAGTGATTCTTCATCAGATAATGGGGGATTGAGCACTGGAGCGAAGGCAGGGATTGGTGCTGGCGTTGGAGCTGCTGCTCTTATTGGATTAGCTGCACTGGGCTGGTTTGTGCTTCGAGCGAGGAGGGCTAAGCAGGCAAATATGGCGGCTGCAGCCAGGGGAGAGGAGGCTAAGGAACCTCAAATGCAGCCGCAATTGCACCCATGGGAGCTTGATAGTCACGAGGCTATGATCCCGGCGGAGCTACCGTCAGATAGTGTAAGCCATGGCAGGTACAAATAAAGGAGGGCAGTACTAGGTAATTCAAGCGTTTGATCATATAATAACCACTTTACATTCTGCATTAGTCAATTACAACAACCTCCTAAACAGCATGTAAAGCTATCAATAGCTGTTATACGTTACCGCCAAGCAACCGAGCATTATCTGGGCTAGGCTGGTTTTAGTCCATAAAATCGTATCACTCTAGCTCTGTTATATTTTCATCTGGCGAAGACACTATCCAATTGTTTGGTCACATCAATTGACATGTATAAGGTGGGTAGTTAGGTAGTCAAGCGCTTACAATCTATCCGAAATTCCGGGCGCTTGCGCAGCGAAGGTTAGTGGATAGTCCGACCCAAAAATTGGGTCCATAGTATGTTCACCTTATAATTCAATTTATTGTCGCTTGAGAGAGATCCGGAATGTCACGTTGACCGTTGATTTAATCATATGGGTATTATTCAAAATGAATTGCATGAAAGATTTTAAATAAGCTGTCACGACAGGATGACCATAAAAACCGGTAATAAACATGTTCATGCAGTGTATTGAACTCTTAAATAATATAATGCAGTTTGACACTTAAAAAATATTCTATCGGGCATTTTGCAGTGTTTATCTTGAAGCGCATTGAGTCAATGCTATTGGTGCTCTCAATAGAGCACCAACAATTGAGAGCACCAACAGCATTGACTCAATGCACTTCATCTTCGACACATAAAACTTTAGGGGTATGAACCCCCACCCTCATGACATATGGTGGTAGCCGGTCTTTAAAGTGCCTCACGGTGACCAGCTCACTAAATTCTGTTAGCATGCCTTCAAGGTAGAGGTGATCAAGGCATTGCTTACCTGTTCGCACTTTCAACTCTCCCCAGATTCTCTGTGCCTTCAGGATCGTGACCAAATTGTATGAACTGAATACTCAGTCCTGATGATCTCTGCCCAGATGCTTTCAAATCACGTCTCTTGCCACTGATCGTACGAATAGCTCCTTCTACACCGCTTTCCCGAGAGTTCCTTTCCCAAAGTCCATTGGTAAAGACATATATGTTCTTGGGTTTAGGTTTGCCATCATCGCAAACCATTTTCAGAACATAGTCAAGGCAGGTTCCCATGTTGCATGCCCCATTGACGACACTCGTATGCTTGATTGCTCGTTCAATCTGTGAGCTTGTCTTGCATTTTCGAGGGTTCTTTGTAGTCTTTGATGCGACAAAAAGTTCCATTCCATCTTCAGCAGCCGTTTGCTTGCACACATAGCTTATCACCCGCGCGGTTTCCATGACCTGACGCCAGTGCTGCCCCATGGAGCTGAAATTGTCAATAAGAAAGATCTAACTTCTTGATCAGTCATAATTGGTATATATTGGGACCCTTTTGACTTACCTGGTCCCTTCCCTTGAGGTTCTTACGAGCTTCGCGTATCCCCGGTAGTATCGTACCATCCATGGCATCAAACATCCTATTGCGTTTAGTTTTATGGGAGTTCTCCAATTTCGAAATCCTTTTCTTATCCTTCAAAATTCTGTATAAAATTTTGACAGTTTGGGCAGGGGGTTCTCCTTCCAATGATTCATTGTCTGCGAGCGAGGAGTTGCGTTGTTCGCCAAATACTGGCGACTGGGCTGGTAGGTCTATTCGCGGGGAATCCGTCAGCATTGGTGATATTGGGTTGCTTCGGGAGGTTTCGAGATGTATTCTGGCCAAGGTCGTGTCCATTCCCGCCAAATCAGGTGAGTTGGATTGCGGTATAGTTGGTATGTCTGGCAGTGAGAGCCGGAGTCTTTTGACCTCGGCCTGGAAGCTTTTTAGAATCTCGATTTCATCAAGCCGCTCTCTAGCCGGTACTAGCATCTTGGAGAGGATAGTTCTGCTCATGAAGGGCGTTATAACGTCATCCTCCTTCTTGCGTAGCAAAGCCAGTTCGTGATATCTGTCAACTGCCCCAAGTCTTTTCACCCCATCATGATAGCAAGCATTGTGATTGACGAGCTCTATCATTCGCCTGTCACGGTATCTCTGGCGACCAGCCTCACCGGACATTGACCAGACAAGCAAGTCGCTAAAAACAGCTCCGAGTGACCAGATGTCAGCCATTGCCATTGTGGGGCGTATGATTGGCGAACTATTCGAAGCCTCTGGAGGAACTGTGATTTACTCTTAGTTTGTGCCAAATTGATTCTCCAAGAGTACTTACGATACATCTGGCTCCTACTCTCCTTCCTGATCATTTCTTTATCGGGAGGTGGAGTCTCACTTGGCTCAACCAAAGCAAAGCTGTCAAACTTGAAGACCGTATCAAATGTTGAGTCGTTGTCATCTTTCGAGAACACAAGGATGTTTTCGGGTTTGATATCACGGTGCGCCCTGAAGCCTGTCAGTTTCCATCAAGACAGGGACAAATAATAGCTCACCGGTCCGGAGATTGCTCCGACAGTTTGCGAAAAACATCAAGAGCCTTCGTTAGACTCAAAACCCTTTCCCATAACAGCAGGACATTCTCGTTGCTTGAAGGCGGGGACTTTGTGTGGAAAAAGTCGAGAAGAGATCCCCCATTCGCATACTCAAAAACCGCAATGCATCTTTCGCTCTCTGGGAATGAGAAACTGGCGAAAGCTCTTGTGATTGAGCTGTCGTCACGAAATCGAAATCGAAGTTGCGAGTAGAAATTGATTTCTGCTGTGTACAGATGATGCCCTCTTGTGCCCTGATACACTTTGAATACGATTGTATCGTCCTATCAACATTAGCACATTCGCACACAGAGACATTACGAAGGACTGACCACAAGTTTATGGCTATATTCAGGGTGAACCTTCACCTGCCAGAGGCTGGGATCTTCTGGTCCTTTGTTCTTGCCTTCTATTGCTTTCTCGTAGGTAACTGGTAAGATAGCTTTGGATGGCAATGTCTGCGTGAAGTCTCCATCAGCAGAGATGATGATAGGGCAGAATGTCCATTGCTCTTTCAAAAAGGCATAGTACCATGAGGGGTTATTTTGACGAGAGCTATCAGCAAGCGGAAGATTAGAGTCTTGCAAGCCGTTGGAGGAAAACCATCTGATAGAATCAGGATAGCCAAGATATACAAGAAGGGAAAATATCCTGAGGTACGAGCTCTGAATATCTTTGGTGATGTCTGCGGGCAAGATTTTCCTGGACTCCATAATGCTATTAATGCGGCTTTCGGTCCAGTATCTCTCCAAGGCAGAAAATGAGATATAAGGCGCCGCCTTACCCTTCCCATCCACACCATCGACGAGGTTATCACGAATGTATTCCCTGAATCGATCTTGGCAGCTCGATGCATCTTGAAATGAAACATTTGGAATTGTTGCGACGGATTTTGGGCTCGTTCCTCGACCCCGACTTTTGACAGCTTGAGATCGGATAGATGATTGATTGTGATCAGCAGGCAAAACACTGCAGCTTTCAGAAGGAACCTCGCTGATTTTAGAGTGACTGGTATTCATATGCTGAACGTCGTCGTGGCAATTGAATAGCACAGGATCATATTGGATTTCGGGTCTAACAATAGACGTATTGTCATGCGTGGGCGAGGACGCCATGTCAGGATTGCTTATGCATTGGGATGTCCTTGCTGCGACACCTGAAGGACACAGTCGCGTACTGGATGACTCGGGGAGACCGACTGTAGCGTCTGGGAATAAATGCCGAATCTGTTGAAGGATGGCGCTGTAGGGGCTTATATAGATATCCCCCATTGGGTTGCAGCCAATGACATGGCCGTATATATCGTAGGACGTGGCATCAACAACAACTGAGCCAGAGTCACCCTTCTTAAGACCTATGAGTACGCGAGAGTTAGATCGCCATAATCGTAACAATAGGGAGATTTTACATACTGCTTCCATCATCCAAGATAACAGTCCAAACGGATGAAGGCGTCTTGCCACTTATCCCTCCCAAAAACGAAATCCCCGGCTGGAGGAAACCCCTTTGAGGCACCTTCCCAGAAGTGACTATTAATACCGGGGTCTCGAATTGTGGTTGGGACCGAGCGACTTTGTCTAATGAAACGGGTTCAGAATGGATTCCTGAAGGATAAAATGTGTTGAAGCCGCTGTGATCTAAATTCGTCACATTGATGAGCGCCCAATCCAAGTCCAATTGACCAGAGTCCTGGAGCTGTTGCGAGCTGGGGAACAGAGCTAGCATCTCATTTGTTTCTTCGGGACAATGGGCATCCCAAGGTTGACGTAGCGTTGAGCCTTGTTTGTCTAATGACCAATCGTCGGCCTGGTCTGGGTCGCACTCTTCACTTTCGGAGAGGCTTTCATATTGTACGTCTGGGACGTAATAATCATCCTCTGATAGCAGTTCATAGACATCGGGCTCGAATATTTCCTTGTAACTTGGTAAGGGGACTTCTATCTCGGCGAAAACGGTAGGCGCTGTGCTGCTATTACTGGTTGATATGTCGTCACTTTCCGTTGTGCTAGGAGCGCTACGAGATGACTCGGATGGTGCGAACGTATGCATGGTCGTGATGGCATAGTACTCCGAGTCAACTTTGATCATACACCCTAAAGTTGAAGACCGTTGATCTGTGCCCGAAAGCTGGACAACTGATCCTAGCATAGGGGCGCTGGAATTTGATCTTAAAGGGTGTTGTGGATGTCGGTAATCCTCAGTTATATCGTGACGTAGGCAAACAGGCGCCCTGCCCCAGAACAGCTCTCGAGGCCTCTCTTGTCTCCAGAAGTACAGATTGAAGAATGGTTTATGGTCTTGTTCAGTAGCCAACATCTGGGTCTCACTCCAAGGATATTTAGGTTCCTGTCGTCGACGGGCGTACTGGTATTTGAGCTGAGGACTAGTCAAGAGGGCTCTCAGGTTCTTGAACTCAGCTGGGCGACAGAAGACGAGAATAGAGGGTACACAATCTTGTGGCGATGTGCCACACAACTTAAGTGAGTAGTCGATATATTGTTGAAACTCCGCCAGCTGAGGATCTTCCTGCGTGTTTTTCCGAAATATGCCTTTTAGTGTTTTGAATCTAGCTTCGTATGAACCAGGTATATTGGCGTTCCCGCGGGGATAGGCGAATGTTACAGGTGAACAACCAGGAATGCGTAATGGGTTTCGATACGATTCGTTCGCAGCGTCAGGCGTACTGTAGTCTACTTCGCCTTCTCGCTCAGGTGGTTGGATCAAATCTATGGGAGGAATCCCAAGGTTGTTTTGGGAATCTTGAAAACGCTCTGTTGAGTTCACTGAGGTACCTTCTAGTAAGCGTCCGTAGACCTTTGCTTCTACAGAGCGAAGAAAGTCAACGACTCTGCCCGTAGGCCTTTTCTTGTGAGGTACAGGTCTTCTAGCTAAGATTCAGTCATAATTCAACATTAGTTTCTGACCTTGACGTACCCCCTTCTTAATATGTCTTCAAGTGGGGTTTGTACCACTGTTGAGAGGTCCCTAGACATGATGAGTTTTGCAAGCGTTAAATTCATGTACCATTCCATGTTTCCCTTCAGGTCAGGACCTCTAGTTTTGTTCTACCCCTCTCTCGCAACACGTGTCAGCTCATGGGATTTAGCGCTACGTACTACAGGCATACACCGCTGTTGTAATTTGGGCTGTGCTGCCAGTTGGCAGTGGCTGAAACAAGGCTCTCGGCTTTCTATTCCCACGCCCCATCCTGGCGAACTTCCAGTACAACGGATCAATAAGGCTCTCAGGTATAAAATAAGATCTCACTGACATGGGGAAACATTGGGTAATAGAGTCGAAACCACATAGCTACTCTCAATAGCAGTTGAATACCGTCCAAGAACAAGATGCAGCCACCAACACCCTTCGAGCGCCAGCAACTAGTGCAAACGTTATTCGGAGAGGATCAAGTACCCTATGCCCAGAGCTCTAAGTTTGATGCATACTTCAAGTATTATTGCTCCGTGGTATGCCCAGGTTCTGTTGGAAATGCTGTGCTCGAGCTTAATACGCCAGTCCTCAAATCTCACTCCGACGTCCTCAAGTTCATCCAAACGCTTATGCAGAACCCAAAGATCTCTTTTGACAATTTTGTATCCGAGACCGTCGCTTCTGAGTTATCAGACTTCACGCTGACGGAAAGGAGGTACATCGCCAGGGTGGCAACGCAGGTCTCACTTGGTATAAACTGCACCAACACAGGCTATCGCACTGATATCCACGTCGACAAAAGTCCTAACTGGCAAGGCGATACCCCGTTTCTCACCTTTATTAAGAGCACCTTCCATAAGGGTGCATCAACCCTACCCGAGCAACAACAAGATTTGACAGAGGTTATCCTAAACAAGAAGTCACTCAAAGCTTGGAAGCTATACCAACGATACGGAATTGAAATCAAGGCCACCGATAATCTTGTCGAACATCTTCACCTGGATATCAGTAGGAAAACTCTCAAAGTCTTCCATCAAGTGTCATTCCTAAGAGCCCATCTTGAGAAGACCAGGCATGAACCTCTTGACCTTAGCTTCGAGGAGAGTCTGAAAAGGTAATGACTGGATACAAAGCTTATCATGTGCTAAGGCTAACAAGCTCAAAGAGGAACATTGCCACCAAGCCTCCTGCTGGAGACTCTCGTCACCTTTCATGATATTCTTTTTCCAGTCATGAGCGTGAGAGACACCAAGTCTCTCGATACCTTGAAAAGGATGATCAAGAAGAATGGGTTCGACCCAGAAGGACGGTGGATTGAGTTTGTACGCAACACGCCCTCTGATATGAGCTTCACGTACTGGGGCCATCGCCTTACAAAGCTCCATGATCTTGTGAAGCGCCCGCCACCAGCTAACGCCATAGTGGCATGGTTCGAAAGGCACACGTCCGAGAGAAACGCACTTACAGTGGCAATCATTGGAGTGTTCTTATCAGTCCTTTTTGGCTTTTTGTCCTTTCTGGTCGGCCTCCTGCAATTGATCCTAGCTTGGGTCATATACAATCACCCCACCACTGCCTCGACATAAGGCAGAACATACGCCCGAGGCAGACTTCCCCCGCTCCGATACAGCTGAGCGAGTTTGTGGCTGGCTGAGCGGCCGGGGAGTTGAAAATTTGGGGATAAGCAGAGCCTCGAACTGTGGATAAAATTCCAACCCAGGCGCCAAAATGCCAGTTATGATTGGGTATCAATGCAGAAGAGACAGCATATCACAAACGCCACTTGGGGGTATGGCCAGTAGAGAAGTAATTATTAAGACATTGTAATCCAACAAAATGCGGCGAACTAGGGCCGTGCATGACGCGTGCTACTGGTTCAGAGTAATGCGCGTGACTTATCCACCCATCATTGCCTATAGTTGCAACACGGTCCTTCGACTTAATGCCATCTTATGTACTGCTTCTTTCGGATAATGAGCAATATTATCATGCACATTGATAAGATGTATGTATAAAATGTAGCGATGTATATTCATTCACCATAGCCAGCTATATGATAGCCCAGCTATCATCGTGTTGCCATAGTAAGCTTTGTTATCAATTTTCGCTAACTGGAGCCACAGCAAGTACTGTCTTTGTGTCCCAAGACAGTCGGAGTGCAGTTTACTAAGAGAAAAGTTGACTGTCGTCTGGCCTCCCATTCATACTCCTATACCTTCACAACGTCGACGACGGCAGCAAATTGGTCCCATACCATGTTCGCTCAAGAATTATTACTTACTGCCTAATTAAGGTCTGAATTATAATATTAGTCTAATAATCAAGCGCCTGCATATTATTGATACTTAATTAAATAATAGGTCACAAATGTGCTGTCACGGCAATTGAAGCGAGCAAACATGATCGATCCACCCCCGTCATTCTGTCCGTGTCAACAACTAAATACAGCTCTCGTGCAAACTGCCCAGGATTGGCCTGCTGGGCGCGCTGGTCTGGTTCATCAGCGGCCTTTTGTTTGGTATTGTATCGCTTGGAGAAAAATAATCTAAATGGATTGTAATTATAAGAAGTGAGTGGCGTGATGACTTGTTCAAACACAAAAACGTGACCTACCCCAGCGATGCTTACGCTGACTAAAAGGGAGCCGGGCTGCGGACAAATTGTTATGCCGAGCGGACATTGTACAATCTTTCTGGAAATTCCGCTGTGCCGTTGATTCATTGTTGACTAGCCAATTGGACTGTGTCGATTCAAGTTGATAGACTAATCACGGACTTTGGCGACGGACCAACATGGAATTGTGGGTTATGAGTAACAACCACGGACTTTGACGACGGACGAGCAAATTCAATTATTTGTAATGGAGTATCATTCCCGGGGTAGTTAACTTGCGCGATCGGTGAGAGCATATATAAGGGGGCGTCTGAGGACACAAATGAAAATAAAAACTTGAATTACAATTCGTCTTGACTCATAGTACCATAAGCATCACAAGCAATCTACCAAAGCCATGTCCAAGACTATTGTTATCATAGGGGTTACTGGAGCACAGGTATGAGAACTACTAAATCAAGCGACACCTTTCTAACATGCATAGGGAGGATCAGTGGCTCAAACATTCCTCCAACTCCCTGGGTGGAATGTCCGTGGTGTCACACGGAATCCCGAAGGAGAGTCTGCGAAGCGTCTCAAGTCCGAGGGCGTCGAGATCGTTCAAGGCGATCTGGATGACACGGAATCTTTGATTCAGGCATTCGAGGGTGCTCATGTCATCTTCTCCAACACTGACTTCTTCACCCATCTACAGCAGGCAATGGCCCAGCCTGATATAACCAAGGACCGCACAACACTCGAGTACTCCTACGATCGAGAAGTCGCCCAAGGCATTAGAATTTCTGAAGCAGCAGCGGACCCCTCAGTCATCAAGACTCTAGAGCGTTTCGTCATGTCGACGCTTAGCCATGCCACCAAATGGAGTGGTGGGAAGTACAGAAAGGTCTATCATTTCGACAGCAAAGCCGCAATGATCAAGGCTACTGAAGAACGCTTCCCGGAAGTAGCAGCTAGAATGAGCACCGTGACAATTGGGCACTACGTCACAGTCTGGAAGCTTTTTGATAAGCTAGGTCCCAAGCTTCAGCCGGACGGTAGTTACCTAATGTCCAGAAACACGCCGCTGGATTTCAAGATGCCATTCATCGTCACAGAGCGGGATACAGGTAGCTTTGTCAAGGCCTTGGTTCACCTGCCACCTAAGAAACATATTCTGGGCGTCTCGGAAGAGATGACCTTGCCTAAATGGGTGGAGATATGGGGGCGTGTTAATGGAGTGAAGGCGTCGTATAAGGAGATTTCACGAG
Organism: Fusarium sp. 'flavolapis'; assembly: GCA_014885045.1. Taxonomy (NCBI): domain Eukaryota; kingdom Fungi; phylum Ascomycota; class Sordariomycetes; order Hypocreales; family Nectriaceae; genus Fusarium; species Fusarium sp. 'flavolapis'. The sequence goes on along the minus strand of JADAQZ010000079.1, from coordinate 73,018 downwards.
ACGAACTGTTCGAAGGTGTTCCGGAGGACTTTGCTAACGAGATCGGGGATGCTTTCGATTACTTCCATGAGTTTGGTTTGTCTGGTGGGGATCCAGCAGTGTTACGTCCAGACCAGCTTGGCGTTAAAATTGCGCTCACCTCGATGGAGGAGTATATCAGAAGTGAAGACTGGTCTACAGTTATTCAGTAACCTTATACACATTCAGCTCCTTATCTATAAAACGAAATGGTCAATATCGTTGAGCCTCCCAGTCATACTCCCATACTTTAACACCGTCTACAACCAGATCATAGTGTACAAGCAGCCTGCCTGCTTGGGAGGTGTCAAACGTGACCTTTCCGAATTTCGAAGACCCCCAAGGATGTGAGTAAATCGACACATCAGTCTCCTCAATCTCCTTGTGAAACCTGTCAAATGGTTCATAAAATTGGTTCAACGGAGAAGTGGAGAACTCAATAACTGGCTTGTCACCTTTGGCCTTTGCCGGGAACATCGTCGTAGCATGTTCATGACGATCCTAGGCTATGTTAGCTTCACCTTTTGGTTTCTGACAAGAAAACTTACACCGCTGAGAATAACAGCGCCACCATTCTGCTTCATTATATCCAGGATTGAATCCCGCTCCCAGAGAAAGCCTGACCAACTATCCGCTGAGTCAGGGCCTCTCCAATTTCTTGTAAATGGGACGCTGCTGACTACAACTTTCCAGTCAGACTCTGCTGTGAGCCACTCTTTCAAAGCGGCAAGTTGGGTTGCGCCAAGCATTGTTTTCTCTGGTCCATCGACCATTGCATTATCTGATCGATATCGCCTGGTATCCAAGACAAAGAATGCTACCCCTTGGTATCGAAAGGTGTAGTAGGTCTTGTCCGCACCATACTCTGACGGCGGGTTCGCGTTTCCATGGTAGTTCCAGAATGGTTGCATGGCCATCTTATAAAGCCCCGTGTCATTCCCTGCCCAGTCATTTATAATCTCATGATCATCATAGACATGTATCCAGGGGATTGCGCGGAGTTGAGCGGACCAGGAAGGGGAGGCATATACCTGTCGATATGCCGCCGAGTATGCGTTAGCATCCCAGCCGAGCGGGATGGGGAGATCGATGTAGATAAAGTCGCCCAGAAACAGTACTATATCCACTGGGCTCTCGGAAAGGTATTCACCCAATTGTTCAAGTCCCTTGATTCGGAGACCATGGTCCAAAGGGTTGTATGGGTAGAACGGCTTGATGCAGCTTGAAGAAACTAGACTCCAGCGCTTCAAGCCACTACCAGGTTGAGACAAAGTCCGAAACGACCCAGTATGACTTGCATTGGTTGAGTATGTGTAAGAAGTGTTAGGCTTGAGACCGTCTATCAGGACTGTCCCGACATAATCCAAGTGTGCATCTAACAAGACCGATTTGGGTATCGGGGTCTCGCCTTGGTCGTCAGAGACCGACGTGATTGTGATCTGAACAAAATCAGAGATAGGAGCCCTCAATACAATCCGAGCCGTCGATTGATCCACATAGCCAACTCGAGAGAAGGACAGTTCGGCACTTTGGTGCAGAAGATGACCTCTGAAAAGAAAGTCAAGAACAGCAACAATGCATGTCACATTGACGAGGAAGCCGCTAGCCGTGAATAAAGGTCTGCGTCTATCAACGACAGCCAGCACTGGGGCGGAGGCTGGGCATCTCCTCGGCCGAACATTGCTGTATTTGAGCAGAGCTACCTCTGCGCAGAATGCAAGCAGGAATGTGGCGAAACTCCCGTAGATGCGATCTAGATATCGCTTTCCTATCGGGTGCTGATCTATGTCAACAGGCTGTCATTGGTTATTGCGATAAACGAACTTACAAACCGGACAAACAGAATAGACGTATAGCGCAATATCAGCGACGCAGCTGCAATTACAGCGTCAAGTACGTTTATTACAAACGATGCGTTTTTCATGATTTCATGGGTAATGGTCTTCTCACTACCCCCCTCTCTGTGTGGGAAGATATTGGTTAAACATGAATGTCTTGTCACAGTGAAAGCATGCGACTCCATCCTTTATTTTTTCGTTATCCACCAAGACGTCCAGGATCCTGATTCAGAACAATAATCCTACCTTATAGTAAAGTGGACCCCGAAATCCTTCGTTACATCAAAACTGAATTTAATCAAAGTTAACCTAAGTCTTGCCTTCTCGATAAGCTTACCTAGCCCACGTGCGATCAACGATCCACTTTATCCGGAACCCAACTGCCGGGCCAAGATATCTACACGGCACCACTAACGGCTTGAGTCTCCATTATTGCCGGCACCTAAGACCCGGTTGTTTGGGTTGGCCGAAGCCACGTGCTTGGAGACAATGTCCAAGTCGTGGAATGATACAATACTCGTGGTGACTTCGGAGAACTCTGGGTATGATTTTATCCATTCGTATAATACTAGGAATCCTTTGACAGGATATGGTCTAGAGCATTCAGTGGGGACTTTAATACCGCCGACGAACTCCCAAGCATCCAGGAACTACGTTGTATTAAAAGCAGTAAGAACTTTATATAAGACCACCTAGATACTGCCTTCTTTATGAATCCCGTAATCAATAAACACTGGCGACAGTTTTACCTGAGCTGCAGGTTTGAGGTCCAGCCATGTCAGATATCAGCAACAAGAACGAGATGCCTGCAGACAAGACTGCGGTAGTGTCCTCAGATGAAAGCATCTCTACTGAGACCGAGGCAGATGGAGCTGTCCAGCGTACACCTGGTCAACTCGACGTCTTGGTTCAGGGAGTTGCTCTCTTCTCTGATGGCTACAACATCCAGATCATCGGATACATGAACACAGTTCTGGCCAAGCTGTACGTTATAATATTGTCCTTCATCTGATACCTCGAGTTATTGATCAAGTGTAGATACCCCAAGCAGATGACGGCCGAAGTCAAGACCAGGTTGTCCAACTCCATCCTCATTGGTGACATCTTCGGCATGCTCCTCTTTGGACTCTGCATTGACCGGTTCGGTCGACGTGTTGGAATCTACCTGACAACTCTGTTCTTGGTTCTGGTATGTATATCTGTCTTCAACATGTAGCATGGTCTGATTAAGGTCACAGGGTATCGTCATAGCCACTGCAGCGCACGGCGTTACTGTGGAGGGTATGTTTTGGATGATGGTCATTGGCCGTGGTGTCGCTGGTGTCGGAGCAGGTATGTCTCTTTGAGCATCATAATATCGACGACTACATGATAGTATGCTGACTGTTTAGGTGGTGAGTATACTGTGTGCACTTCCCAAGCCGTAGAGTGCGCCGATAGTACCGAGGCTATGCGAAAGCGACGTGGCATGCTTGTTGCTGTCGCGACAAACGCCGCCATCATCTCCGGTTTCGTGGCCTCGAGTATTGTATCGCTCATCGTCATTGCAGCATACAAAGGTGTTCCCCATGATGGCATCTGGCGCATCTGTTTTGGTATCGGCATCATTGTAAGTCGTCCCCAAAATCACTTGATACCTCTTGGCTCACCTCTATAAGCTCCCACTTGGCATCTTCTTCTTCCGCCTTCGTTTGATGGATTCTACCCAGTACCAGAAGCATGCCATTCAGCACAAGATACCGTACAAGCTTGCCATCAAGTACTATTGGAAACCCCTTCTTGGGTGCTGCTCTGCCTGGTTCCTCTACGATGCCGTGGTCTACCCATTCAACCTCTTGGCACCAACTCTAGTCGCGGGCTTCTCGAATAACCAGACCATGCAAGAGTCCATTGGCTGGTCAGCACTGATTAACTTCTTTGCACTTCCAGGTGCATTCATCGGAGCCCTTCTCATGGACCGCATTGGCCGACGTCAAACTTATGCCTTGGGCTGGTCCATAGTTTGCGTGTTCGGCTTTGTCATTGGGGGGACCATGTATCCTCTCAACAGCCCCTCAGCCTTCCCAGCCTTTGTTACGCTCTATGGACTTTTCCAAACATTTTTGTCGGTAGGCCCTGGAGATTGTAACTTTCTAGTCAGCAGTGAAAGCTTTCCAACTCCGCTTAGAGGCCACTTTCTCGGGTTTGCTGCAGCGATCGGCAAGGTTGGTGCTGCGGTTGGTACCCAGGCGCTGAGTAAGTGCCTTGTCAGCTTTGACGACAAGCTCAAGGGTCAGCAAGTTGTATTCCTTATCGGGAGTGCAATCTCAGTAGTTGGAGTTCTTTGCGTTTGGTTCTTGATCCCGAATGTAAGTTGCTTCTTCAGATACCTTGGTCAATTTAGCTAGTACTAACATATCATACAGCACCCCAAGACGCTTGAAGAGGAGGACGTTCGTTTCAAGGCTTATCTGGAGGAGAATGGCTATGATACCAGCCAAATGGGTTTGAAAGGGTGAGAACACTGAAACTCCAACGGTGTTCTTGCAGTGAGATGCAGCGTCTAACCGGATCATAGCGGGGAATAGGGAATTGAATTACAGGCTAGGACCTCGGTAAACTCACCAAAACCTCGCTGTTTCCACAAATGTAGTAAGAGAGCTTGCTAGTGATTCTAAAAATCTAATTTAAGTCACTCGAAAATTATCACAGGATGCGTAACTTTATCGGGAGCTATAAGCGGGGATTTGTTACCGTTGGCTAACTTTCTCCCGAAATAGATCCAAAATGTGCTCTTGCCCTAGAATCTCAGCTAAGATAACTGGCGTATCCCCAAAAACAGTGGCTGCTTCAGGATTGACTCTATCGCTGCTGAGTAACAAGCCCACGACTTCCGCTGCTGCCCTTTCCACGCCCCAGTACAAAGGTGACCGCTGTTCGCAATCCATAGAGTCTGGATCCACGTCAGAGCGCTGCAATAATATACGGACATTGGTCGCTGAACCTCCTTGAGCTGCCCAAGATAGAGGCGAACATCCAGAATGATCCTTCGCATCAACTTCAACAGTGGGATATCCGAGTAGCAGCGTCACTGCATCGCACGCCCAGTCATTTTCGGCCGCGTGGGACAATGCAGTACGACCGTCATTATCGCGCAGATTTATGTCAACCCGGTTTGAGTCGAGCAGACGACGCACAGTCTCAGCATGTCCTTTCCGTGATGCAAACATCAGAGGAGTCATTCCGTTCTCATCAGCGCGATCAGCCGCTATGTCCAGGTAGGCTAGCAGCAGCTGCACGACGTCGTGGTCTCCGTATCGTGCACTCCAAGATAGCGGTGTCCAGCCAAAGTGATCAGCACAGTTCACGTATACATCAGGGCACGAGAGTAGATATCTCACAACCTCTGTGCGACCCATCCTTGCAGCACGTGAAAGCGCAGTAGCACCGGTATCATCTCGACAGTTCAGGTCAACAAATTGATTGCCCGATGATGTCAACAGTCTGGTGATGGTAGCCAAATCTCCCATCTCGGCTGCATGTAAAAGTAAAAAAATGTCACTTCTTTTTTCTTGACTGGTATTGTGGTTAAAATCAGGGGGATTCATTCTTTCTCTTGTACTGCTTGCTTTGACGTAGCTGCAGTTTTTGGTTCCGTAGTCTGGAATGGAAGGAAGTTGTAAAATAAGAGAAGGTTAGATATAGATGAATTCAAGTGGTAGTCAGAGTGACTGTTTTGGGTACCACAAAATCGTCCTATTATACGATTTGTATTGAAAGGCGGTAAGTTCAATTGGCTAACATGAGACCTATACTTAGATTTCTCGCTAAGTGGACTGTGTTGATGAGGAATAGCGTACTCATAAACGCTGCGGGGAAGTCAAGCAGTCTTATGTCATCGGAGGTTTCGGAAGTTGTTGCACTTCCGAATCTACATACAGATGGCTAAACTAATCAGTTTGTATGCCAACTGCTGCCAATAAGTCTGAAACTTCATATTACACGGGTAGCTTACCGAGAGTGCCCCGTCTTGGATTGTAAAGAGCCCAACGACTTGTCATATTCTCAGGCATGGCGTCCCGAGGATGCCCCAGCTCATGTTCAAGCAGCAGTCCTCATACATCAAGCATGGAATATAAAATCTTGTCTAAGTGGTTTAGGTTGATATCGACAGAACTGAACAAGATTCAACGCAAGATAAAAATTTGAGAACCACCAAACATTTCTATACCATACCGACCGCATTCTTCACCATGTCGACTACATCTCGAGTAAAGGCACAACCCTACTTTGTGACTGAGGATAAGCTGAAGTACCTGCCGCCCTACCTTCAGGGAGTATGCGAAACTCCCAATGAGGTAGAATGTAAAACCTCAGGAGTTTGGCCTGACTGGGTCAATGGCTCTTTCATTCGGTTCGTCATTTCATTCCTCAATTGGTTATCCAATCTTGGGGCACAAGAGATCGCGACCAGCCTACATGAGTCCTCGCTAACGCATCTGCATTTAGCATGGGAGTTGGTCGTTATGTCATTCCTCTGTCTGAGGACGGCTCAAAGCCCAATGCAGTATCGCAACACTGGTTCGACGGCTTAGCTATGCTCCACAAGTTTCGTCTGGAAGACGGCCGCGTTTACTACAACAGTCGATACACCGCCGAGGGGGTAGTCAGGAAGGCCAAGAAGAATGGCTTTTTGCAGACTTTGATGGCGGGGTTAAATGCAAACACACCGCTCAAGGACGCTCAAGATCCTTGCTCGGCACTTCTTGGTGCTCAACAATCCGTCTGGATCCCCACGGGCCACGTTGGCCCTGATGAGTTCAACGTCAACATTCTACCTCGCAGAAGTTTCCATATTCCTACAAACGGAAATCCATACGACAAAGGCACCCCATCTGAGAGGCCGGAGAAAGAAGAGGTAACAGGTACCATTTTTAGTCTTGGTTGTCAGGGTACTGATCTTCCATAGATTCTCGTCTCCACCGACTTCAACATGCTCCAAGTCGTTGATGGAAAAACGCTTGAGCCCAAGCGAATGCTCACCTATGCCACTATTGATCCCGAGCTCGAAGGATTCGGTATCTGCTCGCATATTCTCAAAGACCGGCACAGAGGTGAGGAATTCAACTACCTCATCAATCCGAAAACTGGCGTCTTATCGATATTTGCACTCGACATCAAGTCAAACCCTTCCAAACTGTTGTGGAAGACTCCTCTCCCTGCTTGCAGGCCATGCTATGTCCATTCAATGGCCATGTCTAGCAACTATGTTATATTCATTCGCAACGTGAGCAAATCTACTATACTGCAGTTTGAACAACCCTACTCACTACTATCTATGTAGCCTATCTCCATGGACTTGTCGGATACCACTAAGGGGTTCCTTCAATCTATGATCTATGAGCCTGACAGCCCTACCGAATTTTACGTACTCGACAAGATCACTGGAAAGCAGTAGGTCCAGCTCGCACCCTATGCATCTACACAGGTATACATACTAGAAATTCTAACTCTATAATTTAGCATCGCTTCATACAATCTTCCAGATAACATCATGTTCTTCCATTCCGTAAATGGCTACGATTACGTGGATTCCCATACGAACGAGGTCAATATCCACATTGATCTCTGTGCATACACAGATCGCGTTCCTTACAACGACTATCACCTCAGCAACATCCTGGATCCTAGTGCGCCATTCCAAGACGGTGTTTTGGTACGCTACGAGCTTGAAAGCGTGGGAAAAGCCGATGCTACCACATTCACACAGGCTACGACCAAGGCTGCAATTGGAGGCACATTCCTAGAGCTGCCTCGGATTGCCAAGAGCGCTTCCATGGTCCATGGTTATCGTTATGTCTACGGCATCTCAGGCCATGGTGGACCATCCCCCGGTACTAGTGTCCCTATTGGCCGGTTAGGAAACGGCTTGAAGGCGGTGCATTGCAGTTTTCTCAGTCACGTTACCAAGTGCGATTGGGAGACTGGAACCTTTAAGGAATGGTGGCCGGAGAATGGGGAGAGCGCACCTTGCGAGCCTATCTTTATCCAACGTCCAGGAGCTAGAGACGAGGACGACGGCATCGTGCTCACCATCGTCATCAATCGCGATGCTACTCACAGCGTTCTTGTTGCCATCGACGCGAAGACGTTCAAGGAGGTTGCTCGTGCCGATATGCCACAAGTTTATGCTTTGGGGCCACACGGAACTTTCATTGAGGGAGAATTTGGTATCTAAGAGATCATAAATATTGCCAGTCTGGACAAATCTACCACGCCTTTATGTAGTGATGAAGAGAGCCATTGCATTCAATAACCACTCATGGTCAAACCGTTTCATAACATCACACTTTATTTAGATTACTCAAGAACACGATACTCGCAATCAGTAGGCCCTTCACCATTGACATTGACCATATCTTGAGGACACGCGCTCATGACGACGACAAGATCGACCTCAGCTCTCAGAATAACGTATTGGCCTTTGTCGCTGGTAGGAGCACGGATATCAATTCCACCATGATGATCCACAGCCACATTCATAAACAGGTTCAGCGGATCGGGGACCCAACCGGCTCTGGGCTTGATCCTAGGCAATTCTACCAGAGCTCTGTGCAGATTATCGTGGCAACTGTCATGATACCCCACAGCGCCCAATTGGCGATAGCGTTCAGCATCGCAAGCGGGGAATAGTAAGTCGTGGATGCCTGGGGTCGTGTCATCAACAAGAGTCAAGATGGGTTTGCGGCGAGAACTGTATAGCTTGTTTCCCTTGCGCAAAGAGATGCTTGCAAGCATTGCTCGAGTGTGACTCATCGAGAGGTATTCATGACCATCTTCCCATGTGAAAGCCCAAAAGTCGACCACTTGCTTTCCATGTGTATTGATGACTTGGAGACTCTGGCCTTGCTTTAGCAGGGTAGCTACACCTCGTCGGGCGGGAAGTTGAGGCATTCTGAACGAGACAAATAAGTACAACTAAGGACAGGGACAAATTGGATCCAGAATGTTTGCAAAGAGCTTATAGTATGGCCCCTAGGTTCACAGCGTCCTTACCGCTGACAGTGAAATGAGTAGACGCGTACTCATAACAGATGAGGGGTCGATCGTCTTGGTCTCTTGCCAATCAGTCACATGCTCTCAGTCAGAAGCGATGACGTCTTGAACGAAACGAAATGGTATAAGCGGCCTGACATGATTATTGGAAACATGACAGTATGTCAAGCTTTGCGTCTGTAGATTTTAAACACGGCAAAGAATTCCTGTTCATCACCTCTGGCTTCTGACAACTGTTCCGATACCAGTCAGAATTAGAAACACGGCACTTGCACCAAAGAAGAATGCCAAATTAAACCCCTCTTCAATAGAAAAATAAACCAGAGAGAGGCCAGAAAGGAGTAGTGACAGGATGGTGAGAGCGAACCATGTCGCTATTATCGCTCTTGTTGGTAACCGGATCAAAGGGTTGTCACTTTGTCGAAATGGGGTTCGCCTGTTAATGCCCTGGCCAAGCAGAGGTGCTTCTGGATTCCCCTCTACATTGATATTCCTTTGATCAAAAGCTTCTTCCCAAAGAGGCTCCATAACGGTTCTTCACTTTCTTTTATCAGTACGGAGCAGCGCAGCAAACAGTGAGATAGGTACCTGGCGGCCTCAGGCACCTACTGGCCACCTAGTTGGGATAGATGGCCAAATTCCACGGCGCTAGAACAAGAAGCTGGATTAGTTAGTGGTGTAAACACGCACTAATAAGTGGCGGCTTCACAAATTAACATAGAGCCAAGATCGACTGGTATATGGCGAAATGGAATATAGATAAAAGATAAAGGACCCAAGAGATGCTGACCGAGGACAGATTTCCGTTGATTGGGTTAAAATGAAGCACGTGATATGCAAGGTCGGGCGGCTAATGTCTTATCTACCCCCGCCTATTTTAAAGCAGGATCGTATCATAAGTCCTCAACCTCCGACCCTTTTGTGATGGCGGAAATAATCGGACTTACCGCCAGCATCTTAACCTTCATCGAGTTCTCCGCAGTATTTGTTTCAGCGGTGCAGAAGGTCCACGCAGCTACCGATGGCACACCTCAAGAAATCCGGAAGCTTCTTCAGCAAGCCGATGACATTGCGGACTGGGAGGATAGGCTCACGGTTCTCAAATCCCAGAAGAGACTAACTTCGGCCGAGCTTCGTATCTTGAAGACCGGGGGAGCTTGTCGGAAGACAGCAGATGACATAAAAGCCATCGCGGAAAAGGTCTCTATACGATCTGATGCGAAACTGAGATTCTTGGAGCATCCGCGCGTGGTTTTCGGGCTGCTCGCATCGCAGCCTGACCTGAAACGATTACAGGAGCGTCTGATGAACCATGAAACAGCTGTGAAAGAAGCACTTGCCCTACTGATTCGAAAGTAGGTGGTACCCATGTCTACGATGTTAATTCCATTATACTCTTTGCTTCCATTTCTTACCCTATCCTTCTCTATCACCACCTACACTTGGACATCAGATTGCTTGGCGCCATTATGTTCTGGTTAAGTGTCGATGCTAATCAAGTTCTTTTGCAGTAAAAACCATTCGGAGACAATTAAAGCCTTGGAGGCGGTGCGAGAGGAACATTTGTCATACAAGATTGAGCAGTCGGTGAGATTTGACGCTATACAAGAAGAGATACTAGCTGCCTCGCAACGGATCAGCCACGACTTTATTGAGTTCAAGGGCCAGGTCACAAGCCTTCGGAGCAAGATTGAGAGTCTCGAGAATGAAAGAAAAACTTGTGAGAAACAAATTTGCATCTTGAAAAGTCTCTACTTCCACGAAATCAGAAAACGATGGGACAAGATCGACGATGCTGCCGCCCGCACACTTGCTTGGCTTCATGATCCGAGCAAAACATCATTTCTGCACTGGCTTTCATCCGAGACGAACGAGATCTATTCCATCAGTGGCTTGGTAGGTTCCAGTGCCAATCATGACTCAGAGAAGAGCTCGCACTAAATACCTTTCTAATCAGCCTGGCAGTGGAAAGTCGACATTAATGAAGTTTGCATTTGAGCACGAGACAACCATTCAAAGCTTGAAAAAGTGGGCCGGACCTACAAAGTTTTGCAGGGCAAGCTATTTCTTTTGGAATCAAGGATTTGAGATGCAAAAGTCTCAAATCGGACTGCTTCAATCCCTCCTTTACCAAGTTATGAGGCAGATTCCCAGCCTCGTCTCGCTCGTCGATCGCGGGCGCCCTGACTACGAACTGTGGGACTTTGACGAACTGCTGTTAGTTTTCAACAAGGTGAAACTGGAAACAGCCTCTTCAGTCAAGTTCTGCTTCTTCATAGATGGTCTGGATGAATATGATGGCAGTGAAGAGGGCATAGGCCAACTGATCAAGTCGATCTCCGAATCTCCCCATATCAAGATTTGTGTATCCAGCCGACCTCGGTCCTTCTTCGAGCAGAATCTTTGGTCAAACAAGTATTCTATAAAGATGCAGGACCTCACGATGGACGATATGCGACTTTATGTGGCAGACGCCCTTGGAGAGCATGTGGACCTACAGCAGCTCCAAGTAGACCCATCTGGAAAGCTTTTGCTCGACCAAATAACGGAAGATGCCAAGGGGGTCTGGCTCTGGGTCCATTTGGTCACGAGAGACCTGAAACTCGCAGTGCGAGGGAACGAGACCATACGGAAGCTCCGCGAAATCGTCCAAGATTTCCCGAAGGACCTGGAGAAGTATTTCGAGCACATAATTCATCGAGTCGACCCTGTATTCCGAAAAGAAATGGCAAGGACATTTCTTGTAACCGTTTTCGAGGTCCAGCCTCTTCCACTATACGCATTCTATCTTCTAGATGAGGAGATCGAGGACGAAGACTATGCACTGAAAGCAGAAATTGGTCCACTCGAACCTGCGGCAGTTGCTCAGGTCGGGAAAGAGTGGAAAGAAAAGATACACAGACGGTGCAGTGATCTCCTTGTGGTTGATAGCTGCGAACACCCGGTATTCCTGCAACAGCCCGTCGACTTCCTGCATCGAACTGCTCGAGACTTTCTCAGGGACCAGTATATTCGCCAGCTAGAGGCCGTATTGAGCACTCAGTTCGTCCCACCGATATCGCTCTGTCGCATCTTCTTGTTCTTCTTGAAGAAACAGCACCAGCATAACCTCAACACCAAACAACAATACAACAGCATGATCGGCCTGGTAGACGAGCTTCTATACTACGCGCGAGAGGCAGAAAAGCACGAACTCTATAAGGACCAAGCTCTCTCTCCAGTGGCGGAGATATTGGATCAGGTGGATGCAGTTAACAGCACGCTGATGAAGATGTCCAAGACCGTGAGGAATCATTGGGCACATGCCAGAGACCCACCGGCACCTCGAGGGCTGGATGAATACAACGAGGGGCACCATTATAACTGGATCTCTTTGGCCATACAGGCACGGCTGGTGAAGTACGTGAGAGGGATATTGGGGGCCCATGGAGGTCTGCCGTCAAAAAGTGGTCGACCGCTGCTTGACTATGCTCTGCGACCTCGCAGAGTCACACCGATACAAGTTCCATATCACTCACAACGTGATGAGCCAAACATCGATAGATCTATGGTCAAGCTATTACTAGAGCACAAAGCAAACCCGAACCAGATCGTATACTCTCACCAAGATCGAACTGTCTGGGCTCTGTTCCTGATATCCTGCTTGGAGTCGGTGAATCGTCCAGAAGCAACGCCTGTGTCTATCAAAGAGTGGTTTGAAGTCAGCAAACTACTTATAGACTATGGAGCAGAGTCCGATTGTTTCAGCACAGCAGATTCGAGCTATTTGGGGAGCATGCAAGATGTTCTTGTAGCAATATTTGGCGAGTTGCAGGCTTCGACACTGCTACGGTTAATGGAGAGCAGGCCACAGAAGACAGAGGGTGGTTGCTTGATACAATAGCACATAGCGACCTTAATCTCTTGAAGTCATGATATGAAAGTTTAGATATCTAGAGTTCTATAACAACTAGATGGTTATAATCCTGCGAGTAGTCCTACTGAAGCCTCATACTATATCGAGGAGATTTGCTGGGGTGATTGCTATTGGAGATGCCCATCAGCTTGCTAAACTGTCGAGCTAATGCTATAGATCTTTTCACTTGTCCGTGGTGCATACCACATAGTTGGGTGTAATTCTCAAGTCCAAATACGTGTTGAATTGACAGACATATTAGATGCCAAACTTCCCCCCAACGCCGCTGTATACGCCAGATCCCAAGTCAGACTCGATCCTCTGAGGTAAGGACTATCAGTAGTCTGGTTCCTGAAGAAGGCATGGCTCTCAATGGCGCCAGCCCTGTCCGCAATCGCCAGATTTGCATAGATATGGCCCGCAAAGCCGCCGCTGCTGAGAGATCCAGACTTGTTGCCAGCGAAATACTGATCCCATTCCTGACGGACAAATAAAGGTTTGCGGACATAGGCGCTGCTCGGCACGATCGGAAGCATGTGGATGCCTTGGATGTAGGCGATGTCGTCGCCAAAGTACGTCGTGTGATTGACCTTCCTATCCCAGAGGATGCCCGTTGCGCGGTTCCCGATGAAGTTGGCTGGTTGGACCCTGTTGTCGCTTGCCAGGAGGAAGTACGACTGCAGGCTGCGCGCCGTCACTGCAAGTTGGAGATTGCCACGGGCCTCAAGGTTGGCGTCACCAGTGACTTTACCCCACATCTTGATGGCGTAGGTCGAGAAGGCATCTTCAGCTGAGGACTCTTGATCCTTGCCGTCAAGTGCCTCGAGGACACCTCGGGCCCAGCTGTGGCCGTGGAACCAGTCGAAGGATCGTGAAAAGGGGAAGAAAGGGTCTTCGGTCGATGGATTGGACCAGTCACGGATCAGATTGTTGACCCAAATCTTGTTCACGCCGCCGTTCATGCTCAGCCAAGAGGGATCAAAGTGCGCAATGATTGCGGCAGTATACACATAGTAGCCATAGTGGAAGTTATGGTCATTGTAGTATGTGTTACCGAAGTCGATTGAAGAGTCGTTATTGCCGTAGGATGCAGAAGAGACGATACCCTTCCACACGTCATCGTAGCATAGGGGGTTTGGTTCTTCATTCTTGACGTACCTGTCAAAGGCAGCTTCAAGCTTTGCAAGCGAACTAGCCGTGAGCGATGTATCGCCAGCAATGTTATGGACAGCATACAAGGCTCTCGCGTAGACTGAAAAGGCGATTCCACCGTAGTACTTTGATGTTAGATTGGTAAGCTTTGTGATATCCCGGGCCAGCTCGACTTTTGCAGCCCTAATGATTGCCGCTTTGGCATCCTGAGAAATTGTTGCTGCGGAGCCCTTGGATCCCACTGATCCTAGACGCGGTGACCATGGATCGAGCCCAATGTCAGTAGGAAGTTCACGCTCCACCATAATGAACTCGTCTGCAAGTACAGCCGTGGCAATTCCCTTGGTTGTGCTAGCCAGCATGATGTTGGTGAGAGCCCTCGCTGTCTCTGCGCCAAATGACGCAACGTGATGCGGCAAAGCAAACATGAGCAATTTCCGTTGCCGTACTCCTTTCTTCGTCCAGGCCAGGGTGTAGGTGCCAGTGCGTCCGGAAACACTGCCCGAGATGGTGGCACCAACTGGATACACTCCAGCAGCTTTGTTAAAGATGTCGATACCGGCTGCTCCTGCAGGATTCTTGGCAACTTGGACTGTTCCAGAAAAGCCTTTCGGACCCAAAATCGCTCCTTTGCCAATCATTTGAAGGTTCGGTCTCTCAGACAAGCAGCTGGGAGCAAGGTAGATCAACCAACTCGACCCATCGCCCAACCGGACACTCCACCCATACACCGAGGGGCCAGAGTCGACAGCGCTCAAATGAAGACTGGTAATATTTGAGAATCGCTTTTGAGATTGAATAACAACAGTGGCGTTGCTGTAGACACCAGTGACGAAAGCCATGCCCTGTACGACGGGGAACGATATAAGAGGCTTCGCACCTCTCCTCGGTGCAAGATTCACGTTGGCAGAGAATGCTGTCAGCGAGTCGGTGGTGAGAACTGTTCCATTCTGTAATTCCCGCGCCGAAAGAGCGATTGATTGCCGAAACGCAGGATCTTCAAAAGACTTTACGGGATCTCCGGGCCCGTAGATAAATTCATCGCGATCCGTATGAGAGATAGACAAGCCGTAGCCTTGTTTGACAGGGTCGCTGGACCACCAGATCGAGTAGGGGTGAGTCCATGTGGCATTATCTTGGTTGTTGGCAAAGAAGTTGGCATAAAACTTGTTGGTCTGAATTGGGCTGTTCTTGTTATCCACTCCAACGGGCATTTGCGGGTGATCTGCCCTGGACGGAACCAGAATTGGTGGGTCGTGAGAGATTTTGACAAAGACGTTATCTGAGCTGAGCTTCAATGCTCTTTCATTTATGTACGAACTGTGAGCAGCTGAGCGTTTAAGGTGAGTATGACTATGCAGTCCATGGTGGTGTCTGGAAGCGTGTATAGTCCTAAAAAGAAGAAGTATGACAATAAGGCCGCGATAAAACATAGCTTTGAAATTCGAGTAAGGAGTGAATCAGAAAAATGATATATAAACGGAGACTTGCAAGAAATATATAGCTAGACTTGCCTTTTTATTTAAGCTTTCTCAACTCAGGGGGATTTAAGTTGATTAATATAAAAGCTTTAATGGGGACTCGAAATAAGAATAGGATTGAAACACACTAGCAAACCTTAATAGTCGTGTGCCGTGTTCACCATGCTACGAGGTCTCTCTATGCCACGCTATTTTAACTTTCACATCTGCCGCTATCTCGTCCGAGCTTGCCGTGCAATAATTAACTTCATGCTGCGAATAAACAGGGAAAATGCATCAAACGAATAATCTACAGTAAGCGGGGAACTCTGAAAACTCTAATTTGGTCCTTGGAAAGCTGCCTTCAATATCGATGCTACAACCTTGGCCGTCTGTAGAAATGACCGTATTGGGATCGGCAGTAACTTGTTATTAGTGGCTGTGTAAGTCGTGACTGACATGCCATTGGTAGCGCATGCAGAACCTCCGGGTAGAACTGGTTGCAAAGACGTGGTCACGGGTTAAGTGGCTTTTTCAATCTCTAATGACTTGCGAAACTGTGGCATATCACCACTGCTCGGGCATATACTCCAACTTATTGAATTCAGTATGTACTAAGAACTATGTCCTGCCCCCTCTTCTCCATGCGGATGATAGAAAGCTCATCGAAAGTTAACGGTCTCTTAAACTGGAACATTGATTTAAGCAGCTGTAGCGAAACCAATGCGAGAGTTGGTGGTATCGTAGACAGAGTAATAGTTCTCAAGGAACTTCTGTCCGATAATGATGTTGACACCAGAGGAACCACCATCGTTGATCCAGGCGTAGTACTTGCCGGAGGACAACCCGAAGTTGCTGTACTGAGCAGTAGGGACGAGGTACTGCGCGGGTGTGAGGGTGTAGGTTGTTGAACCGAACTTGATGCCAAAGTTGGCGGTAGGCTTCTTGGTGAACGCAGCAAGGCCACTTGAGCTGTCAGTAGAACCACCGGCGGCAGACAGGAACTTGTTGTAGGCACTGGTAGGGATGTAGATAAGTGTAGTGCCAGTGTCGACAATACCGCTGCCGGAGCCAAGGCTGGTAGATCCATAGGTAAAGCCGGAGACAGAGATTCCCCAGTACTGAGAAGCTTGGCCACTAGTAAGAGTCGGGAAGTAGGTGAGGGAGCCGGTGTACTTGGAGCTGTCGACACCACCGAGTGTCAACTCTCCATTGGCATCACTGTCATCACTACCAGACTCGGGCTTGAAGGAGACACCAAGAACCTCGGAAGAAATTGAACCTTGGCTGTAGAGATTGTCCATAAACGTTGGGACGGTGTCGGCGTTTGAGACAGTGCTCTCAGTCAGATCAACGGGGCCAAAGCCGATGATGCCATCTACACCAGAAAAGCCGCTGGCACTGCTGGCAGCACCAATCGACTGTGCGGCAACACTGAGGCCGCCGAAGCTGACCTTGTCTTTGTACTCAGTACCGGAGAATTGACCAGAGCCGTAGGAGACGCTGACAGAACCACCTGTAGACTTGCCGGTCGAAGTAGGCTCACACTTGGTCTGAGCACCACACCAAGTGTTGGAAGCTATCTTAGGTTAACATATGATTTGATTCAAGTTCGGGGAATATGACGTACATCCAGTATCGACAATGAGGTTCCAGGTCTTGCCTCCAATCACGACAGGCGCGACGTAGGAGACATCCTCGTTGGTGACAGTGCCAGAGCTGACGGCATCGACGTGGAAAGAACCCTCTCCATTGACCTTGCGAATGCGAGCCTGACCCTTCTGGACGATGCCCTTGATCGAACTGGCCTTGACGACATGCTTCAAGGGCAGAACGGCAGTCTTGGCCCTAGGCTCAAGCGGCGACGCTGAGACGGCAGCCGCAGCGGCGAGAGTGAGAGTGACAGCGAAGAGCATCTTTTCTGGTAGTATCAGAATTCGGAGAGGGTAGTTGAGATAATGAGATGATGATGAGATGGATGAACCGATATTGAAGCAAGACTGCGAGCTTATTTATATCTGTTGGAGTTGATAGTATGGATTGATCTATCTACGACTTCTCGGCAAATCGGCATCGTGGAGGCATAGTTATCTCTAAGCTTGACAAGTTAGACTAGGCTCTAAACATCTCTCAACCTTCTAGATGGTGTTCATACTTGCTACGAAGTGATCGTCCTGTGTTGAATGCCACTTGCCCCTAGTGTGACGTGATAACTAGCACCTACCGCATTGGGCAGGTTCCGTGGCCAACTTGCTAATCTGATAGGGTGTATGGCCGGTCAAGCGCCCAGACTAATCTCTCAATGCCGAACTCTTCGCCCAATCAACTTCTTCCTATAGAGCAGTGTGACATTAGTACCCCAGAATCACGTCTTTGATCTGCGCGAATCGCTTGGCATCGACTCTGGATCGTCTGATGTAGAGGAATAGTCTCTCGTTGCCGTCATAGCCGAAGATCTTTTGTTCGAGCGATCAGACATAACACAGAGGTTAGTCGCAAGAGCACTTACAGTCTATTTGAACTAGTTTACTGACTGGGTAACTTTATCTTCTGTCTATTTTATAACTTGTACATTACTTATATATAGAAGCTTTAAGTATAAGTATGATTAAATATTTGAATTTATTTTATAAATACTGTCTTTATAACATTCTTCTATTATATTTAATAATCCTCTTGGAGAAGCAGTTAAATAAGACTTCAACTGCATAGACATAAGTATAGTCCCTGACCTAAATCCCTCAGCCTACTGTAAAACATCTAAAGTCGCGACATTTTGCAGCTTCCGTTTATGTCATTGAAGACTAACACTCTCTCAAGATATCTCCAACTTAATACTACTCTGTATCGGCTAGATGTGCCGTCCCTTATCATTGACATGTCTTGCAAGATCACTTACCTATTTCGCCCAAGGCATGTGAAGAAAAAGTCCCTTATCTTCGCTGTTGTACCCTATCAGCTTTCGGTGTTCTCATATCGAGGTCTGAATCTGGTTAAGCCTTGATTGAGTGCTAACAGAAGTTCCTTGTCGTCCTGATTGGGTGTGGTAGCCGGATGAATGACAGGGGTATGACAGGGGTATGACCCCCACCGCGTCTCGTACCGTGCCGAGGTGATAGACGAGTATTGGCATTCCATTTGCCGGCTCTATGTCCACGGCATTGAGTGAGAAAGGAGATTCAGTGAAATGAAGCCGAAGAGATAATCCGGAGTTTTAAGTATTGGTGGGCCACCAGCGGTAAAACTGAAGATATATATTTTCGCCGCCTTCACTACAGAATCTGTAAATTTGTACACTGAATCTCGATGCTTGTCGGGCAACATGGATGGCTTCGTAACCCGCGTTGTTGCCATACGGCTGAGGAATCGAAAATAGCCTTAATATACAAAGGTATGGATCAGAAATACTCACTTACCACTGTGTTTGCAGCCTCAAGCTTAACCTCAGAGGCAGCAGCCACTTACACGATATATATGGATTATTTTCTCCTTGACATCTGGTGACAAAAGAGGAACCTTCCTGCTGAAAAGCTATATATTCTCATAACTGCCTTAAATGGTGTATAGAGCCTGCGACGCAATGGGAGACTTAACTTTGAACCGCCCTCTTTAAGTTCTCTGTGCTGATTTAAGCTCTCGGTCATAAATCCCAGCCCACGCTCTTGGATTGGGTTTTTACCAGCTGCCTGATTCGTTATGACATTTAGCTACTCTAAAACGCTCCTTGATTTTTTCTCAACTGTAGATTTGCTCAAGGGCGTTTAATCACTGCTATATATTCAGTCGTCCATTGGTTGCATTTTCGTCCTTGGACGTGTCAGATACCCTATACTCCATAACCTGGAGGCAACTTTTGACGAACTCCGTTTGTGAGAGATCCACTGGCCCAGACAGGGAAAGGAATAAATAGCCGCTTCAGGTGACCGTATCAGGCCACAGCCCCTAGCTTATTATCTATACGCGTATTAATTTATCGGGCCACTAAACGTTGGAGATATTTATTAGAACTTAGTCCAGCTAAAAGAGATGTCCAAGGCATCATTGAGAGCAAAGAGTTTATTATCTATATCCAATAGTCTACCTTTTCTACCTCTGGAACGGAACCGAAGTTCTTTTCATCCCTCAGCCTTACAACGTTTCACAGATCTGAAAAATGAGGAACCGAGACACCGGAAATGAATCCGAGGGAGCTAACATTCTGGAACCACCTGCTCGGGCTATGTAGCTGTTTCAGATGCCACGCCGCTCACTCTCGCTGTGGGCAGTTCGTATTCTTACCGCACAATGTTCCAGATTGGCGGAACAATTGGCCTAGTTGTCGGCGCGAGAACTGCAATTTGCGAGATAGCTCAACACTGAGTCAAGAACACGAGTCAACAGCAAGCGCCTTTCCGTTATATATCTCCCTGGGAGTCGTAAATCAGCTTCTGTTCTGGCAGTATCGTTCATTCATTCATTTCCTAGTCCCTCGTTTCTCCTATTTGTATACGTTAATAAGGAATCTGGTATTCCTCTCACATTCGTTTTAAATACTTATTCTTAACGCATCTACAATGCGTCTCCTCGATGTTTTCGTCGCCGTCGTGGCATTTCTCCCCACCTCATTCGCCGCTCTCCCTACCCAAGCCGAAGGATTTGCCGCTGGCACTACTGGTGGAAAGGGCGGTCAGGTCGTACGCCCCAAGAACAACCAGGAGCTTACCAACTACCTGAAGGATAACACCGCTCGTATCATTTATCTGGAGCGAACCTTCGATTTCAAGGGATCTGAGGGTTCTGCGACTGAGACTGGCTGCGCGCCATGGGGTACAGGTACGCACTGTCAGCTTTCTATCAACAAGAACCAGTGGTGCAGCAACTACAATCCTGGTGCTCAGAAGGTCACTGTCAAGTATGACAAGGCTGGTCTGAACCCTCTTATGGTGGGCTCAAACAAGAGCATCATCGGCGTCGGTTCCAAGGGTGTCATCAAAGGAAAGGGTCTTCGTCTTGCCAATGGCGTCAAGAATGTTATCATCCAGAACATCCATATCACCGACCTCAACCCTAGCCTGGTCTGGGGCGGCGACGCTATCACGCTTGACGGCACTGACAACATCTGGATTGATCACTGTACTACATCCTTGATCGGTCGCCAGCATATTGTCCTTGGTACTGGAGCTAGCGGTCGCGTGTCTATCACGAACAACAAGATTGACGGCGTGAGCCCTTGGTCTGCAAGCTGCAATACTTATCACTACTGGGCCATCCTCTTCCTCGGCAAGAGCGACGTAAGTAACAGGGACGCTATATGTCACAGACAGCTTACTAACATGCTTTAGTTGATCACCTTCAAGGGCAACTACATGTACCACGTTTCCGGCCGCGCTCCCAAGGTTTCCGGCAACACCCTCCTCCACGTCGTCAACAACTATTTTCACGACGTCTTCGACCATGCTTTCGAGATCGAGGAGAACGGCCAGGTTCTCGCTGAAGGAAACGCGTTCCAGAACGTCAAGAACCCCCTCAAGACTGGTACCAAGGGCCGACTCTTCACTGTCCCTACTGCCGGATCTGTCAGCTCCTGCAAGGCTGCTCTTGGACGCGCATGCCAGATGAATGCCTTTGGAAGCTCTGGTGCCTTCCCTGGCGACGACACTGGTTTCCTCGGTAGCTTCAAGGGCAAGACTATTGCTTCTGCTGCTAGTGCTCAGAGTGCTAAGAATGCCATGACAAAGGCTGGTTTCGGTCTTGCGTAAGTGCATAGTCAGTCTGTTGCTCGATGGTACTCTTCTCTTCTATATGGGCATTTTATCGTGTATAATTACATTGAAGGACGGCAAAAAGGTGGCTGTTTTGTTGTAAATATTATTTGTTATCTCTGATAAGGATATGCTGGTCCAGCCTGTAATCAACCTTGATAGTTTAACGTCTTATAAATTACATCGCACTGGCCATTTTCATTATTATTATATAGTTTGAAACGCAGATAAATACAACATATTAAAGAACTACATACTAGAGCCACAAGACTATCACCTAAACCTCACCATATAATGCACAAAATAACAAGATCTAATAAGCAAGCTAGTTATAGACATGTCTGAGGTTGTATTCTTTATATAACAGGCATGAAGCAGGAAGAAGTGCGTGTCATCCAGTACACTCAATTTCTAATGCACTACGGAGTATTCACATCTTATTATTCTCAGAAACACCGTGTAATTTATTAAGTAGAATAGCTATTCAGATTCCTAATTGTCAGGTCATAATCAGATCTGGGGCCTTAAATCTTCTAGTCGTTTCAGGAATCCCGGTTAATGGTTCAACCCCATAAATCGACCCCTTTCTTTGAGACATACGCGTATAGCTTCTAATTATTCCGTTGTGCGAGATTTTTCCACCGCTAGCACAGAGGTCTTATAATTAATACGCTTTTGTGGAGGCTGGTATACTTGTCTTGGAAATCAACGGTTATTAGACTTCTGGCCGTTGACCTACACTTGAACCCTGAATTTAATGTAAATATCCTCTGGAGATTAGGCACGTTTTCTCTGTACCCTTAATTCCGGCTGGTTTCGAGTTGATGATCTCACACCGCGGCGTGGTCTCTATTGGAAACAAGACTACATGATTTCTCGGCTACAAGTAGACTGGCGCACCCTTATTTCTCTGGCATGGCAATTCCTCTATCTTTCAATTAGATTCCATAAATTCTATAACTTGCTAGTCACTTTCAAGATGCGCGGCCTCAATCAGCTCTTTCTCGTCCTTTCGACTATTGCTGCTGTCGAAGCTTCTGGTAGTACCAATTGTCGCCACCGACGACCCAAGAATGTCAATTCGGAAGACACCTCAACAACAGTAGAAATAGAGAATACAGGACAATCGCAAACCATTATCTCGACCGTTCTTACTGTCCCGACTGAGATACCTCAAGTAACTGAGCCCGCCATTAATGCCGGGGCTGCCCAGCCTCGAGAGCAAGAAACATCAGGATACAACACAGCTTCATTGTCGACATCGCAGCAAACAAAGAGTACTACAGCGGCTCTCAAGGAGCCTACTAAGAAGTTCTGCGGTAAACCTAACGAATCCGAAGTCCTGTCTGGAACGCCCTGGATTGTATTCTCTATGAACTACAACTACCAGTCTATTAAAGGCTTTTCCTGCGTCGGCTACTATGACTACGAAGGGTCTGGCGACAACCAGACCATTCACTGGAGCGTCCTATGGGACATTGATCCCAATGTCGGCACGAATCTCGTCAAGGGCTACAACTTTATCGGTCTTACGCAGGGTCTCGAAACAAAGCTCAGTGACATCAAGAGCATTCCTTCAAAGTATGAGTGGACCACTAGCAAGACTACTGATTATAAAGGTATGTGATTATGACACTGCAGCCTCTTTCTGCAGAATGTGTGAACATGCATGCTGACTGTTGGTGCTTATCAGGGAATGTTGTGTATGACTTTATGACCTGCGATACAAAGGGAGACTCAACCTCCAGCAACGCGCAGGAGCTCATGCTCTGGCTAAACTGGGAAGGTGGTCAGGTCCCCATTGGATGGGGTGAGGGACCTAGCGCTACGATTGATGGACTCTTTGGCAAAGACGGCTGGAAGTTGTACCAAGGTGTCAATGCTGATACTGGTATTACAGTCACCTCGCTCCTGTGCCCCGAAGATAGTCAGTTTGGTAACGAAGAGGGCGGTAGTTTTGAGGGTGATATTAAAGACTGGCTTGTAGCGCTGTCCAAAAAGGGCGTGTTCAAATCAGACACCTATGTGAATGTAGGAAATGCTGGCATGGAGCCTTACTACGGCACTGTCGACTTTGACAACTACCTGAGCCTTCGGATTAATGTCTAGATGGAAGTGTCAAAAATGGTTAAAATTTCATGTTTCTGTATCTTATTCTTCACCTAGAACCATGTGTCAAAACGTTCAGTTTGCACGTATGTAGGTTTGCTTGGCCTGTAAACAATTGCTTAAATGTTTTCATGTCATAGATACTAAAAAGGTTACTGAAGAACACTTATGAAAGTGCATTCTTGTAGACAACAAACGAAGAATGCTTAAGTGCATGATAGTTTAAACGACTGACGGAAGTGAGAGAAAATGAGTGACAAGACAGAAAAGGTTAAAATAAGTAAACAATCAAGCAGTTGAAAATCTGGGAAGCGTGCTTTTATTATTCTCCTAAAAATCGGAAATGAGCATGTTGCGCTAGTGGTATCAGTGCCCGGAGACAGTTAATAGTTTGTATTAGCAGGCGAGCTAGTGGATTTGGGCTATTGAACACCAACGCCATTGAAGGCTTCCATTTGATAGTTATCATACTTTACAGGCTAAGCTTTTACCTTTTACCAGGAAATCCAGCAAAGGCCCACAACTATACTAAAAAGAAAGCTGCGAGAATAGCATTTCTTATAGGAGTTGTCGCTGTTTTAATAAAGACCATTCTAGAGCTTAATGGCTAAAAGATTTAGCTTAGCTAGGGCTCTTCTAGAGGTCTTATTGCTGTTATTCTTGGCTTTGTACAAGATGTTTATATATAGTAATACGTTTCGTTGATATATTGAAGTAAGATTTCAGGCAGCTTGGTGTATTATATAAGACTTATTCAATTGCTGTATCCTGCACTATAGGCAGTGCCCGAATAATTGGCAATAGTCTAATGCTGAGAAGGCGAATAAGAATAAATACGCAGCTTTGCTGCCTGACGAAACAAGTACATATAAGTATCACGTGGGTGACTGGCGCGTGACAGTCCCAAGAGACCATAAGCAGCCACATCAGGTGATCGAGCCAGGCTTTGACCCCTCACTCGCATGCGTCCCAACTATCAAATTTGAACCCTAGATTACGAAATGTCGAAATGGCTGAAGTTGCTGGACTCGCGCTTGGCGTCCTAGGCCTCGCTGGTCTGATCGGCGCTTTTAAAGATACCATCGATGTTTTCAACACCGTTGTAGATATGCGCCATATGGGCCGTCATTATCAAGTCCTCGATATCAAGCTAGATATAGAAAAGGCCCTCCTCCTTCAGTGGGCGGATCGGGTGAAACTTCTTCAAGCTGATCACGACGTGCGACTGAATGAACCGAATACCCAAACCCTCGTTCTGCGGATCCTTGGTTCAGTTCGATCACTTTTAACGGACGCGGATCAGTTACAAAAGCGATATGGGTTGCGACTAGAATGTGACACTGAGACAGCGACCTTGCCTCCCATCTCGACCTCAATGGGTCTTGAGCCGGACTTTTCATATCTGCCCTCCAGACTATTGAGCGGACCGATTCCGCTCCAAAATGTTAGTTCCGACCAACAGCGAGATCAATCTCAGTCTGGCTGGAGGTTCAGTCAGAAGCGCATGAAGAGCTTTGTGAAACGGCTCGAAGCACTGCCAGTTCCGGAACAAGGTCGGGCGACCACAACATCTATTGCCCAAAAGACACGTTGGGTTATCAGGGATAAACAGAAGTTTGAGGTTCTCATCTAATATCTTGCCGAGCTGACGACCAAACTCGATCAGGTTGTCCCTCCGTCAAGTTCCGAAATTGCCCGCTCAATGATCCAGAGCGATATCGAGCTCATCAAAAAGGATGTCAGAAAGCTTTTGTTGTTTCAGGAAGCGGCAGGAAACCATACAGCTATAGCTCAATCAACAGAGGAGAATCTCGATATTATGCGCCAGGATCGCATTTTGAACACACTATGGTTCAGGATGATAAATGATAGATCCGAAAGCATCTCAAAGAATCATCGGGACACCCTTCAATGGGCCATTGAAGGTTCAAATGACACCGAGTCCTGGCATGATCTCCCGTCTTGGCTTCTCAACGGTTCGGGCATCTACTGGGTCTCTGGGAAAGCCGGAAGTGGCAAGTCAACCCTGATGAAGTTTGTCTTTGGACACCAGCGAACCACGTCGATCCTATCTCAATGGGCTAACGGAGGCCGAGTTCTTACGTGTCATTACTTCTTCTCCAACTTGGGAACAGATCTCCAGAAGAGCCAGGCTGGACTCTCCCGTACATTGATTTATCAGATACTGGATAAAAACAGGTCACTGATTCAAGAAGCACTTCCTAATATGTGGAAAGAATTACTCGAAAGAGAGTCTAGCCTGCGAGAAAAGGATGTGGTCATGCATGAAAACATCACTTTACCTTCAGTAGCCGAGACCCGGCAAGCATTTGAACTTATCTCAGCAAATAGCGGCAGGATAGGACACATCTGCTTCTTCATCGATGGCCTTGATGAACTTGTTGGGGATTATCGTGATAGTATCGACTTCATTAGCAAGCTGGCTCATAACGAGCAGTCCAAAGTCGTCATCTCCAGCAGGCCTATTCCGACCTGCGTCGCTGCCTTCCAAAAGCATCCTCAAATGAAACTGCAAGACCTCACGCGGCACGATATACAAGCATATGTTCAGTTCAAAGTTGGAAGCCATCCGTCTATGAAGCGATATATGAGACGGTATCCCGAAGAATCGGCCTCCTTACTCAATGAACTTGTTGACAAGTCTTTTGGAGTCTGGCTGTGGATAATACTGGCTTGTAGATCTATTTGTGGAGGTTTCGATGATCATGATCGCCTTTCAGAAATTCGTCGTCGCGTAGACGAACTCCCGCCAGAGCTTAAGGACATGTTCATGCATATGCTCAGCAAGGTTCACAGACGGCATCAAAGACAAGGAGCTCAATTGCTCAAGATCTGCTATACATATCAGAAGACCAAGTCACTGTTTCTCCAGAAAGGCTTATATGCGCTGGGCCTTGCACTTGTGGATGACTATAATACGCAGACTGTCTGCATTAAGAATCTTGACGCCGAGGAGAAGCTAGAAATATGCGAAGAACTTGAAGGTCGACTGAGGAGTCGGTGCTGGGGTTTACTGGAGTTTGCAGACTTTAAGCCTGCAACTTCGGGAAGAGACATAACGGAATCAAAGGTCATATTCATGCACCGAACTGTCTTCGAGTTTCTGAGCGATCAAAATACATGGAAGCTTGACTGTCTACAAATACGAGACCTAAATTTCGAATCAGCTACAGCCTTATCACTCTATGGCGCATATATGTCTGTCCAGAAGCTTGGTGAATATAATGAAGTGGCAGCCATGGATCTACTGGAGGAGGGCCTTTGGTGGGGAGCTGAAGCCGATAAGCAGAGACCTAGTGACACCAACAACTGCTTCTTCCATCTTACGGCCTTTCTATCGCTTCTGTCAGAAAGAAGACCTTCGTGTGATACGCTCCAGCTCCAGAGACTTGCACAGGCATTAAACGCTGGTGAGCTGTCTGACCGCTCACATACGGACGAATGCCCACCTACCTCGTTACTACTCGCCGTTGAAGCAGGCGCAACGAACTTTGTCAAAAGCCACTCAAGTTTCACAACAACAAATCATGACTGTCAGCGTGGATGCAGGCCCCTTCTATACCATGCGCTCAGGAAACCATTCCTCAGTGACAAATTTAACGATCGTCCATCACTCTCACGTTTCAGCACCTCTCACATGGTGGAGATGCTTCTTCTGATGGGCTGTGACGCTACCGATCTCGCCACAATCGGTGGATGGGAAACAAGTCTTTGGTCTTTGTGGTTGGAGGAGCTGACAAGGCTCACGGCCTATACGCTTAACGAAGATGAGAAGGCTGTTCTTGCTAATATCTCTCAGATGTTTCGAGCAGCAAATCAGAATTTTAGACCAGAAGGATTTGATGATATGATTATTGACTGGCCTGGTGTTGCCTATTAGAGATACATTATGCCCCCTGTCATATAAATCCAGCACACTGATTAGCGCTAAGTAACTTCTTTTGAAACCATGGGATGACTGCGGCATATAAGGTAAAGCTTTAGGCTGGGAACACAGGTGATGCAATGCTTTGTATTAACGACCAAGTATCATCAACAGTCGACCGCCTACTCTTCACCTTAAGCGGCCAGCCCGAGCTCCGATCTTGTCGCTATAGTGTATAGGGTCGCTGTTTATAAAGTCAGACAGTTCGGTATGCTAGCCTCGACTAATCTCAGCGGTGATGAACGTTCCCCTGATGTGAGACAAGTCAAGGGCAAGCAAGGATGGACTGTCGAGTAGCATGTCGTCAGTTGACGCTAAAAGTTCAACTGAAACAATAGTGGGTCCGTGCCTGTGAAGAGGAGATCAGCGGCTCTGTAGGTCCGAAACCCGAATCCGTAAATGTTAACAGCCAATTGATTCCTGGAGCAATAAACTGTATTATTTTAAGCAACAAGACTAAGTACACTTCTCTAATATATAACCATTCCCTTGATGCTTCTACAGTAGCAAATTATTATCTATCTACACAGCTATTATTTCTTAATACTTCCTTTTCTTGCGTACCTAATTTTAGCTTCTCTACCTGTCTCAGCTCTAGTCAACCCCTCCTCCATCGCCATCATACCCGGAAACAATCGCCAGAAAATGGCAAATAACACCCGAACGCCCGAAGGCTATGCCCCTTTCGATTTGTACCCTTACAACCCATCTCAAGGCCCAGCATATGCCTTCTTAGGCCTTTTCGGAGCGGCGGGCATTGCTCACTTCATCATGATGTTTCCCTATCGATCAGCCTTCCCGATCCCCATGATAATCGGGTGCGGCAGTACGTGGCCTACCTACCCATATCTGTGTTGTTCCATTTAGCTGATACTGTTTCTAGTGGAGGCCACCGCGTATTGGTTCCGCTCACGATCTCACAACAACTTGCGACAGACGCTGCCATTTCTAATTCAAAACCTACTCGTCCTTGTAGCCCCGCCATTCCTCGCTGCCACGATCTACATGTCCCTCGGCCGGATTACGAGAGCTCTCAAAGCACAAGAAGTTTCGCTGATAAGTCTACGATGGATCACCAAGTTGTTCGTTCTGGTTGATCTGATCTGCTTTGTTACGCAGACTGCCGGTGCCATTATGTCAGGCAGTGAAGATGTGGACGAGGCAAAGCGAGGCCAAACTATCATCATCGGCGGATTAGTTCTCCAGATCCTTGCATTTGCCCTATTCATAATCTGCACTCTCACTTTGCAGCTCAGAATTCGAGCGAGTCCCCCAGTGCACTGTGTTGCTGGTGTTATTGCGCACTATCGTCGATATTTCATTGCACTCTACTGCACCAGCGGCTTGTTCTTGGTCCGTAATGTGGTCAGAATTATTGAGTATAGACAAGGTGACGATGGTCCGCTGTTATCGAATGAAGCATTTCTTTATGTTTTCGATTGTTGCTTTATGTTGGCAATTATATTAATTGTCCTCATACTGCATCCAGGGCAGTTAATTCTAAAAGCTCGGCGGTTAGATGTATTGAAGGAGGATTTACCATTAGTATCAAGGTCATGACCTGAAAGAAAGGCTTATCCACTCCAATTTAGATTTACTTATCCCAATAACGGATTCAACACGAACAGGTAATTTAAGATACGCTTTATAAATGTAGAGTCTAGGAATTGTATACGTGTCTATCTTAATCATATCCCTTTGTAATATTATAACCGTTTTGCGCTGACATCCGCACCTTAATTTTCACCTCATAAGCGCCCAGGCTCAGGTCAAATGGAAAGTTCCGTCTCTTGAGTCATGGCGAGCTAGCAGTGGGCCGCCCTTGAACTCCCTGGCCAGTCATAAGTTTACGCATCGTATGCGCAAACGCTAACCCTGGCGAATCCGTGCCACCCGAAATGCCCTTGCGAGATTGCGGCAAGACCTCTCCATCTACCAGCTTTCGAATCTCTCATCAAAAAGTTCCCAACAAACCAATCTACGTTAGCACGAGGGAGAACTGCAGTCTCAAGCCCAGCCGATGAGAGACTAGGCACTTTTTCGCCACCTAACCGCCGTCCCCGGTACGAGTATGCGTAAACCACACAAAAAGTCTCGGCTGGGCTGCCAAACATGCAA
Organism: Fusarium sp. 'flavolapis'; assembly: GCA_014885045.1. NCBI lineage: Eukaryota > Fungi > Ascomycota > Sordariomycetes > Hypocreales > Nectriaceae > Fusarium > Fusarium sp. 'flavolapis'. The sequence goes on along the minus strand of JADAQZ010000079.1, from coordinate 43,706 downwards.
AAGACGAAAGATTAAGGTTAGTCGTGTCCTACTGATTGTATCTGAATCCGATTCCCTGTATCTATAAAGCTATACCGTGCTATAGTACGTTAGTCTGATCCTGCTGACTTATCAAGTGCGACGAAGTCAAACCGCAATGCGGGAAATGCGTTCAGTTTGGCGTATGGTGCGATTTCTCTCCTCTGCCGCCAGGCCCCCAGCCTTCTCTCATTCCACAGCCTGACAATCAGTCCCGGCGCCCGGGCCGTCCCAGATCGGATTGGACGTCATGGGCCGAGCAGATCCGGGTTCACGCAGCCGAGTCTGCTACACCAACTCTGAGTACAAATATGATGGATCTTGAGCTCTTTCACACCTACATGACGAGAACTGCAAGTACTCTTGGTGGCGGCAGCGGTTCCGGAACCCTTCTTTGGTCTGAAGGTGCGCCTCGAGTGGGATTTCAACACAATTGCATACTCAAGCTCATACTCTCGTTGTCAGCATTTCATGTAGCGCGGATCAAACCTGTTGACGAGCAGCGATATTCACTGATTGCGGAAACGCATTTAACGGCCGCGTTGCAGCCAGCGATGATTTTGATCAGCAATCTTGGTGGAGATAACGGCCCAGCTGCGTATCTGACATCTGTCTTGATATGCTTCATTGCTCTCGCCAAGGGTCCAAGTCCCGGGAATCTTCTCTTAACCAACATTGAAGGACAAGTTTCGTGGCTTCATCTCCTTAGGGGCGTTCGTTTGGTTGTCGAGTCCGCTGGCTGGTCTTCGATATTCTCGGGTACGCTGGCACAGTATGCTCCGCTACCTAGCGGCGATACACTAGAGCACACCGCAGCAACTAACCCAAACTTGATGGCTGACGGCATCGAAGACTGGCGGTCCTCTTTGAACAGAATCTCTAATCTGATAGCTCAGTTAGCAGAAGAGAATATGGACAACCTTTACGATCGTGAGCTCGAGGCGCTTACTGCCTGTTTTGAGAGGACATTTTGCAGAGGGCAAGACGCCGCCTTGGATACAGTGGGTAGGCTTCAGGATGTCATAGGCTGGGTCTACCGGCTTGGAGATGAGTACATGGGAGGGCTGCGCCAGATAGACCTCATCTCAACAGTCATTTTGGGACATTTTTGCGTCTTACTTCGGACAGTTGAGGCTCAATATTGGTTCATGCACGGATGGGCAGCACATGTCATAGGAGAGATTCTCGTTATTTCTCCCAATGCTCGACAGTGGCTTTCATGGCCAATTGCATACCTGAACCCGGAAGACCAGTAATGATACCTAGATTCGGGGCGAGTTACAACGAGCGGTGTCCCCTTCATAACTATTGCTGCCATTTCATGTTCTATGCGATGGCCATGGCGAGCCTTTTGGGGGGAGCGAGGATCTAGAGTGTAAATATAGGTAGACAAGTCTAGTAATGATGTCTATGTAGTCTATGTTTGTGCCTTACTTAGGCCCAGTGCCCATGGCAGTCATCAAGATGAGGGAAACTTGATTACGCAAAGACTCTTGAAGCCATCCTGGCAGTCCTCGGATTAGGGAAGTCCACCACAAGTTAGAAGGTACGAGGATCTGTGCACCATAGCCAGAATAGACCTGGTCGCAAATTCTATCAGCCACAACTTCAGCTGGCGTGACTGTGTCCTTCAGCTTTCCGTTTGCTTCCATCTCTGCTGTCATAGCCGTCCTGATCCATGAGGGATGCACAACACTTTCAAGCGTCAGGAGGCGTTTACATGTGTGACGGAGGGGAAGCAACTGACCTAGTGCGAACGCGAGGGGCCTTGTAGATATATCTCAGCTCCTGGCCAAGGCCTTCGTGGAAAGCCAGTAGGCCGACCTTGGTGGAGCCATAGGCCACATTCGTTGCTTGCGTGGCGAAAGATGCTTGGCTAGCAATGTTGACAATGTGACCGTGATCCCGCTTGATCATGCTGGGGAGGAACTGCTTGGTGAGGAGGTAGGGGGCGAGGAGGTTTACGTCAAAGATATTCTTGAAGTAAGAGTCAGGCAAGTCTAGTATGGCTTTTAATTCTGCAAATCCTGCGTTGTTGATCAGAACGGTCGGGTTGCCGTGGTCTTGTCTGATTTGATCCGCAACCGATGATATGGCTTCCGAATCCGAGAGGTCGATCTTGTAGAAGTATGTATTTGCGGCTAAATAACGTCAGATGTCTGTTGACAACACATCACTTGCGGCGTAATAAATGCATCGTGAACTAACGGGACTTACCCAACTTAGTAGTAGGAGGGTTCCGATCCAGGATCATGACCTTAACGCCTTTTTCAGCAAACCTTGAAACTATGGCAGCTCCAATTCCATTGCTTCCTCCGGTAACAACCACAATTTCGCGGCTCCAGTCCCATGAAGGGTCGCTAACATGGTTGTTGACTTTCCTCTTCGTATACCAAGCATTCCAGTATCCCAATGACTTGAGGCCAAGGAGGATTCCGGCAGCGACTTGAACTTTTGGGTTTTTAGCCAGCTCAATGACTTTGGACAAGACCTGTTGTTGTTGATACATGGTGTTTTCTTTCTCGACAAAGAGCCAATTCCAGATCGATATTAATGTATAAAGAAGAAAAGAACTACCCAAGGAGTAAACCGATTTTCCATAACAGGGCCAATATTATATGGATATTCATATCGGAAGCCGGGCACTGAATGATTAGACCCGAAACTCTTAGCCCAAGCCTCGCTTACTTTATGCCACCTTGATTTTCCAAGGAACCGATAAGCTACACACGAGGTACAACAATGTACAATAGGTGGCAGTATAAAATAAAGTATCTGCCTTGTCGCTCTCGTTTAGTGGATTGACACTTTAGTGCTTTTCTCCGCAATGACAGATTTGACTTTGTGGGGCTGTGCCGAGGGTATGCCGAGGAACTAGCTCCAAACCAAGGGACATCTGCCGAGTGTTAAAATAAGGACAAGTCAAGCTGAGTTATTGCAGTACCAAGCTACCCAGCCAGTCGCCTTCTAGGCTGATAGCACCTGTAGTATGCTTATTGGTATGGCTTTAAACCAGCAGCGGCCAGCCGGGGCTCAGGAATCGCCGCTACAGTATAAGGCGCCGTTGCTCGTGAAGTCGGACTGTTTGTTCTCTTGGTTTCATCTAATACTGTATTGCAATAGCCCCTAAAGTAACAGTTTCCTATTGGCATATAGGTCATTTCTAGTTTTGAATCCAGTCTCGAAGTTTGTTCAAAGAGTACGTGTCATGTTTTGTCTCAGAAGTAAAGAACAGTTCCTCATACCACCCTTCCGTCCCAAGTGACTGAAGCCGCTGCCCTACAGGCTGACATGACCCAAAGTCAATCAGCACCGGCATTCCTTCCTTCACCATAATGTTGTGTGAGTTGATGTCGTTGTGGGCTAGGCCCAGTGAGTGGATGTGATGCACCGCTGATTCGAGAGCCTCGAGAAATTTGAGCTTATCCAGCTTTTTAAATTCGGGAGTGCTCGAGTATTGTTGTAGTGTTTGATCCAGCTTCTCAAGGACTATCGATGTTATGCGTCCACGCCTGACACGGCAGCCATAATAGCCCACAATATTGGGATGTGGCGTCTGAGAAACCTTTTCCATCGTAAGTGTTTCAGCTAAGAGTTCTTTAGGAATAAAATCGGTTCCCTTCATCGTCTCGTAATTATTGAGGCCTGGTCGTTTAATGTACACCAAACTGCCATCGATATTATCGGGTGCCAGTTTGAGGTTGGCGTCCTTAGGGACTTCGGGGTAAATCTCTTCATCTCGAACATGATGCAGGGCTGCGGTGAACTCTGCAAGACTTAACTCCATTTTGTTTTTTGTCGACTGGCCAAAGAACACTTCTTCTTCGGGGGTAACATGATAGAATGTGACATATTTAGGCTTGTTCGTTTCTGTGTCCCAGGCTTCGATAATCGTCAGATCTCCGAGTGATCTGATAGGTGATGGTATCTTGTCAGGCGGTTTTGTTGATTCATCCATTTCGACATTGTCATTGGTATGCATGTCATGTAATCTCGTAAGTTACCAGGTGAACCAGCTTCTGTTTTTGGGTTTGTCTTATAAAAAGTACAGGAAGGTGATCGGGTGGAAAGAGCACAGAGCTAGCTATAGATACTGAAAAAAGAAAATGGGTTGAGGTTCGTGGTACGTCAACCCCGCACTTATCTCACGCATGGAGGTGATAGCTGACAGGTGCTGTTGAAGATGTCGCCAGACCAAAAGTGAAAAGCCCTCTTCAAGGGTCTTGGCGTGTCAATTTAGCCTTATAGGCCTGCACCCTTCAACAGGTCCCAAGTGGTTCTTAGCCCTGCAAATCTTGTGACACCGGCCCTGCACAGCACTCACTGAACTGGCAGAACTCGCACACCAGGATAGCCCAGACCGTTGATTGGTCATCTCGGGGTTGAAAATGTACAGCCTGCTTTCCGTGCCCGACGTACCCGACGTGGCCATGCCGCCAGCACCATAATAGTGCAACTGCGATAAGTTTGAGGGATCAAAATAGATAGCAAAGAGAACCCATCCACGCCACGCCAGACTTTGCTAGAATATAGGCCAATGTTAGGCAATATACTGCATCAAGGCCTTGACTAAACGAGTTTGACATCGCGAGATTGACTTTTTCAGCTCCCCACCGTTAGCGTAAAATAACTGACGGGCGCTACATAAGTCACAGTCGCGTTCATCAACCCCTGTCATCAACCTTGTCGCCTACGATTGTCAGCCTAACCCCGCTTAGGGGGCACAGGTGATGAGGAATGACGGCGGCTAAAGCCAAGTACGAGTTGAAGCTAAATCTTCGTCTTGCTCCTCGTCACACAGTCCTCAAACGCAATCAGTTACGCAACAATACTCATATTGGCACCTGCGGGCAATGGCTGAGAACATGCAGGTTGGGAGGCTAGACCTCGCCAGCCGAACCATTGACTTGACAACGGTTTTGCTTCGGGCAACCTCGTCGTCCGGGTCCCTGCTCAAAGGCGCCTGGGAGATTGGGCAGTGGCTCGGCCGCGAAAGGCTGAACCAGTACGAGCTTCTCGACTGCATGGAGAAGGCCAAGGGCTTCGCGTTTGCAAACCAGAGCGGTCAGCAGTTCTTCGACAAGATCATACAAGGACTCGAGACCTTACCGGTTCGTCCATTATTCCTGCAGCAGTCAGGGTCGCTGGGCCGACTGATGGCCGGGGATCCGAGCCTGAGCTGGATCGTGTCGACGGTGGCATGCCTCTTCCAGCACCACAGAGATGACATGCTCGTGACCGACACAGTGACGGCGTGCATCATGGAGTCTCACCGCCTGAGAGAGCAAGAGCACGATGTCGTGACTCGAGATGCATTCATGTATAACCCAGAACATACAAGAGTTAGAGCAGTGGTGCGCAAGATTGTCTCAAGCGTGTGGTACAATGTCGTCAACGTTGGCTGCGACACAGTCCCGCTGCCCGACGAGCTCCTGGCCGTCTGTTCACGAGGCCACTACCTCGACCCTGGCGACTTCGGCATCGTTGTCAACACCATATATGCTCGATGCCCGTCCAAAGCCATCCTGCGAACAACTCATCTTCTGCGCGATGTCATGCTGTGGCTTCTCTTGCACTACGATGGCGCGATCGTCGTCAATGTCGGAGGTCATATCGTCTACCGCGCGGACTTCGGCAACCCTCTGCGCGAGCTCGAGGTCAACGTCGCTTCGCCCTGTCCCCAAGAAGGTGACTGTGGCGGCGTGGGCCAGGCGTCGTACCAAATACTCCGCCACGTTTCAGGAAAATTTGAAGATTTTCTGACAGGCTATATTTCTTCCGACTTTGATGACTCATTGCCGCAACCGGGAATCCGGCAGAGGTTGTACGAGATTCCTCGGCTATATCCCAGGGCTAGTCCCATGTGGAACGAGAGTGTGCAGATATTGATCAAGTGCACAGCGCAGTCTATAATGCGGTGGTTGCTAGGCGTGCCGCTGTCCCCCCAAACAGATTCCCCGGGGTTTAGTGCCGAGCCGCTCCGACAGGCCGCCGAAGGCGAAATGACAGTCTCCCTAGTGCTAGGACACGTGCCATCAATCATCAGCTTACAATGGGGCAGCTCGCCCGGTCCTCACGTCACCTTCAAGAGCCCGGCAGAAGTTCATTCTATCCTTAGCGACTATTCTAAATTGGGGAACGGCGGCTTTACGGGCTACCGGTTGACCTACCTGCTCGAATTCTTCCCAATTCTCAAGGACATGGCATCTAAACTGGGTGCAGAATGCCAGTGTTCAGAATGCTCATTAGTGAAAAGGGGGTCTGTGGCGAGCACTCTTAGGCCAGGCTGTCTTCGTCGCCTAGCCGTGGAAGAAGCTCTCTTGCTCCTAGCTCACGGTGTCGCGGATGGGTTCTGCGTCGACACTGCATCCTCTGTTTCTGATACTACCGATATTGTCGAAGGAATGGCTACTCTGCTCTTGGAACTTATCGAAGACAGAAAGGTCATGTGGAATACCTGGTTCACCGTAGCATCGTGTGTTTACCTGGGTTGCCCATTCCAGAAACCCGTGGAACCGACACACCCAGCCTTCGGCGGGACGGCATTTGCGGCGATTCAGTACGGAGATTTGGCGGCGCAGGCACCCTGGCTGGACTTGACTCGCGAGCTCTCCGTGCATGGATGCTTCCGCATTGTGGGATCGAGGGGCCGACTTGGGGTGGTGACGCGGAGGTATGAAGACATACAGTTTCGGAGCGTCGAGGAAAACTTTGCGATTATCGAAACTGAGAACACAGAGGACACGTCCCACTTCTGTTCCCGCTACAAAAAGGCAGCGTCACTTATTGACCATGGTCTGAGAGTAGACGAGGACAAGACGCCGGTGAAAACTGATGTGATTCTTTGCCAGATAGACGAGAAATTCTATCGTCTCTCATTTCGCATCCAGACGAAGAGCCATTGGCGAATCGTGGACCCAAGCGATGCCTTGAGCGCCGTAATCAGAATTGGCTCTTCAGCCACCTGTCAGCACAACGACCAGCCTTCTGAAATTGCGCCTTTGAACGCAAAGGTCTACACAATGGACGAAGTTGTTGGAAGGTGGCCAGACGTTGTCCGGAGTTCCGTTGGGACTACAGGTGGCGGCCGTGCCACGAAGAGCGGTATATTCCACCTGACACATGTCCTCGACACTCATCTAAAAAAGAATATCGCGCTCGCTCTCTCCGTTTGCCCAGTCGCTGTACCAAATTATCCTGGCATTGCTTGCACTACGTGCATGCTCGACCATGCTGCAAAGGTGGAGCGGAAGCCCTACCGTGAGGGTGAGGCAGGGGATCCAGCGGACCGATATGTCATCAATCTCAGTACGGACCTAGGGGAGCAAGATGTTTCAATTGGGCGTAGGTTGATAGTGGCAAAGTGACCGTCCGAGAGCTGGAGGAGTTGTTAAAAGACCTAAGTGATGAGTTAAGGCCATAAAGTTACACTCAATTCTTTAAATAGAAAACAAGGACTATGTTGAGTATGTAGTAGTAAACGGTTAACAAATATCTAAAATAAATATATGTTATTCTTCTGACAACGACAATAACAGCTTGGAGTAATGTATTAAGGTCTTATTAAATATCAAATTATATATATTAGATGCTATCTAGTCATACAATGCCACTATATCAAGATTATGTGTTACAGCAAACCTTAGCCCAGTCCGTACGATCGTGGCATCTTTTTCTCTTGCAGCTTTCTGTTGTCACAATCTCCCCCTTAGATTTCGAGCTTGAGCTTTTAGACACATGCCTCCCTTTACTCGTTCCTCTGTTCATGGGTTGACTGGTCTTTGAGCCTGTGTATTATCATGCTTGTACAAGAACCACGGAAAGGCTATTGTCAAGACTGCACCGCCGAAGATATTCCCCAGTATGAGAGGGGGAGTAGACTGGTAGGCAACCTTGCCAACACCAAAGTTTGTACGATTACAGATGATGGGGACAAGGAAGAAATTAGCGGCCGAGTGCTGATAGTCTAGTGTGGCGCTGTAGTATCCTGTTAATCCTATTCGCAATGTCTGCAGAGTCTGGTTTGCCCTTATCAAGTCAAGATGGGGATCCATATGCCGACGATCTTGGAAAGTGTGTTTATTCTACTCGTGGCGATGTAGACAGCCAAACCCACTAGCCAGTCACAGCCAATACCTCTTGTAAAGTTGATATTTTTCAACCAACCACCAATTGATATTGGCTCTTCCTTCAGCTTGCTTAATAGCGTAAGGCGACATCTTGTCTAAGTTCAGCGTCCAAGCTTGGTTTTCGCGATGCCTAATAAGGTCATGAGTTAACAGGTCTCTTGCAGAGAATGGGCATCGATCGTTTCCATCGACACATACGGCTAAAGCTCATCGCCTGAATCGATTCTATGACTGCACGTTCATTTTCGGAGCAGGAATAGCAGACAAGTGAGTATCGTTGCGGTGCCTCAAAACGCGTCCATATACTACTGTAAGATGAGATTGCCGCTTACGTCATGATAGCATTCGTGACACTGTCCCGGATGATTGGTGCTTGGTTCGCTGACGTGAAGTACCAGTACTATAGTTGTTGAAATCAAAAACACATCTTGACGTGGTTATGGATCATGATGTAATACAACCCCATCTATTCTACCTTGTGCTGTTTCAGCTGTCTGCAATGGATTCTAGCTACTAACTATCCATTGATGCGATGACGCCATACCAACTGTTCCTCACGAGCACTAAAAGTCGAAGCCCCAAGAATAGCCCTCATCTGCAGCTCACCCGTAAACAAGACCGGCCGCGCAATGAAAAAGCGAATACCCTCTGTGCAGGGAGGACTCGTCAAGCTTCCCTCATAAGTCCAGAACTCATCAAAGTAATCGACACTCTCCAAAAGCAGTCTATGGTTGAACGTAGCCTCTTCGCTGACGTCTGTTTCGTTGAAACCAATCATCTTTGGGAGTTGGCTGAAAAAGCTGTTTGGCTTGTTACCCGGGTCAAGGCGAATGGCCAGGACAGCGCGTGGTTCGCCCTGGGCGGTGACGTGAACGAGATGGAGCTCGGCTCTTGAGCGGTAGCGGTCGACTGTGTGGTCGGCGGGGGCGTGAATGTGCCAGCCTTTGAGGTAAACAGTCTCGTTGTCGAAGCTGAAAGAGGGGTTCTGCGTCCATTTCTTGTCTTCGTTCTGGACGGTGAAAGCAGGGCCGTAACCCCAATTGAAGAAGTTGCCGGTGGTATTGGCGGGATAATTCCACTCCTTGATCACATGTTCCAGCGAGAGACCTTGCTTGAGAGCGATAGGGATGGGAGATTGTCGGGTGCCATCCTGGCAAAGATGGTAGTCTAGATGGTGTCAGCGACTCAATGTTTGTCAGGACCCTCTATCAGGTGAACGTACCAGGATTGAGACGGCCCCAATTGTAGGAAAATTCATAAGCCCAGTCCGTTTTCCCAGGCTCGGCACGTGGATCAATGGCTCGCTTCTTGTGCTTGAGGGAGTAATGGTTGTTATGTTTTGCGCAGGACAAGACGCCGGTGACATATGTCACCACTGCAAAAAGCTGAGAGACACGCATTGTGATGATGAGATGGAGAATAAGCTAAAAGAGACTTGCAGAGTGCTATCGGGGAATGAGCAAAAGAGATCAGTGACGAGCTGACTGACGAGACGTTGGGATACTGCGATTATGGGCAATCTTATATCTGATTGTGAAGGACACGAAGAACGCCTGATACAGTCTAGGGCGCAATATTATCACCGCTAGCACAAAGGCAAGCTTTCGAGGACGACAGGGGCTTAGAACCCCCCGCATCAATTGAGTTTTCAAACTCTATCGCGGAAGCCTGTAGATAAACAAGATTCAAGCTTTTACCCCGTAATTTATAATTTTTCCCCAATGAATTGCCAATTCTTGCCTGGCGACGTTCTGAACTTTCTGTCGCTAGACCACGTGAGCATTCCAGACCTGGCCTGCGCTAATCTATCGCATGGCATGCCATGTGCAAAGGGATTATTAGGGCCTTGGCGCAAGCGTTCTAGATTCATTTATTTAGTCGGCATGCCCCAACATCCATTAAGATGAAATAACATATTAGCTTTCTCAATGGGCTGATTTATACTCTCAGCCACGGGTCTTGACTGCAAACGTATCTAGCTCACGACTTGAACATTATACCATCATGTTCGACTGATATGCTGCACAACCTGAAAGACGACTCGTCTAACCGTCATTATTCTTTTTTTGATCTCTCAGACAGAATAGTCTCCTTTTTTTGGCTGTAGCTCATATCCGCTCTTAATAACTAATCAATTCAATACATAGTTCTATCTGTAATACAGTCAACTCATTCTCAGCTGGCAGAATCATCGCTGGTTCTCCTGGATAACCAGAAATCAGGATCATGCGTGCTTGGCCAATGCTATTCACAAGTCTCAGAAGTCTTCTGTATGGCACAAACCATTGGATACAGCGTAAGTACTTAGTCCATTTTCGGGAGGCTTTGGTATATCGCGCCGGATAATGCTTGCCGACCAAACGGGTCAGTCCTTTTTTACCGGTAGTTCCCGAATGGAATCTCCCATATCCTTGCAGAGGACTCGAGATATCTCCACAGACACAGCCTCGGGATCATAGTTTAAGGTTTCGATATCTCGTTGTCTAGATTGCCGAAACTTCCGGATCTGGGCGCATCTCCGAGGCGATGAGATCCCGCATCTCATGTCCCAACACAATAGGCATAGCCATTTAATAAAAAAATATGAGCTTGACCTATTGCATAGAGATAGGTATCTCCAAAAAGAAGCGCGCTCGTTCGCCTAAATTGAAATGTGGCTTTTGAGCTTTGCGATACAGGCAGCTCCGGAATGTTACTAGGGCACATGAGATCGGCTCACCGGTTTGGGCCGTTGGCGCCATTTCTTGGCTCATCATGAGATGGAGCGAACTAAGAAGCGCAAAGACGAGGGCTTTTCGTGCAGAAATATTTGCCGTCTTGGCAACGGTATAAGCCACAAGCAACGTCCTTTCTCCAGACGAGAGGAAATAGTAGGTGAGAATGATGAGCCCGCACTAGCTAATCGCGGTTTAGGGTCCTCTTGAGTCAAGGATCCAACCTGACGGTGAAAGTGTGTGCACGCTACGCTAGGAACCATGTTTTGCTCGTCTCGTGACCAATAAAGGGAAGTTTCATTTAGTATTAGTATTATAATACAAAATTATCAGAATAACAGCGGTCCGACAGTATTATGAGAAATCGCCTTTAGATAATTTACAATTAAGCTGTTTTGGGACTAAATGAATCTTTCGATTTTCCGTGCTTACCCTAGAGACTGACAATGATGATTATCGATAAGAAAAATGCCATTGGCCCTAGTCTGCTAAAGATCCCTAGACTCAGCATTTTGTTGCGCTTCAGGCTCCTGCCTAGCCCTAAAGTTAAATAAGTCTCTATCATCAATATCTTCGTTAACTCCGTAATCTTCATAGTCCTCCTCTCCATCTTCATCATCTTCCTCCTCTATGTCGTCATCGTGATAATCTTCTTCCTTATCCGTTCCTTCGTCACCATCGTCACCATCGTCATCATCGTCATCATCGTCTTCATCGTCGTATCCATCTTTGAGCTCCTCTTCGCTGTTGGTCTGGAGCTTCTCGTTTATTATCTGATCGTCTGACTGTAAGTGCCGTATAGGCTTTTGCATACTATTGTTGGGATCTACAGGCTGTGGACTTAGAACCTGATGCTCTTGTGTTGCAAAGACAGCAGTTCCACCCTTACAGCAACCGTGTTGAACAAGACCGTCATCATTGAGTTTGATGAGAAGAAGCTCGCAGTGTCCAGGCTCGTTGGTTGTCAATTCTTCCGGATCTTGGTTCGTGCTGCCTATGCTTGTCGGGGGACGGATGGCGACGTAGGAAATTTCGCAGTCAAAAGGTCCTGGCCCATCAACATAGATGAGAGAGCCATCGGCCGTTTTGCAGTGAAGACGGGAAATATGCTGATTTGGAAGAAGACTAGGACATTGTATTTGGTTTTCCGAATCTCCTGTGGAATTGGAAAGTACAGGTAAGATATCGAGGGCAATGAGTACGACGATGTTTGCCTTCATGGTGGGCAATAGAGAAGGATGAAAAATTGGATGTGGAGTGAAAAGCTGCAGGCCTTCTGGGTAGAGAGTGTTTGTCTGGGCTGATGGCTCTCTTTGAGTTGGCGACAGTAATTGAATGGATCTCTTGATAGCGAAATCTTCCTGTTAGAAAGGAAAAGGCAAGAATGCGGGGTCAGTAGATGACCATAGATGTATTGGGCTGGCAAGAGCATTGCCGCCTTGGTATGCAGCATATGCACCGCTTTGACGTATATGCATGGCTTATCACACTCCGGCCTGGGAATTCAGCTTTGTTCTGATACTGATCTGTATACCTGTCAACGAATGAGACCTCTTGATGCTTGCGTAAGACGGGGTTCAACATGATCTGATTACCAAATTAGGGACGTCAGCTCGCCACAAAATCTGTTTTGGAAAGAACAGGCATCGAATACCGAATCCTTCTGTCGAGGGGCTGGCTAGACCCTTGTTCCGGCGTAACCGAGCCGCTTTGACGCATCATGTAGCTGCATCTGTGTGGGTAACGCATCTCGTCAATAATGGCGATTTGTTCGGACTGCAGGCAGCTGAAAAGTAACATTAACGGCCTTGACATGTAGTATAGTCACATGGTCCTATGTGAGATGGTTACGAGTGAGTAGGCTGGGGGTAAATTCGGTTACGGCACCACGCCCCGCCAAATACTTCCCATAGTGCTGACCGTGATCGTGTTTATTAATGCTGCAAATGAACCAGGGCAAAAACTCCACAATAAAATATGGATAGAGAGATTAAGTCCGCTTTCACGAGGGCGCAAGTTATGGATGTAGTTATGTAACAGGCGGCAACACAAGAAAGCAACTGTTTATTTTCTCTGCTCATGATAGTAAAACAGACTTAACTATGGTAAGAAGTAACTAGAGAGAGGGTAAACCTCAAGCACCGATCTGTACTCAAAACATGTTGCCTCTTCAAAACATCAGCTTCCAGTTCTCCATAATACTAGCATCACAGAACATGTAGAACCTAGTCCTTACAATGGAGGACAATACTGCATACTATAACAACCATGAGTTGCGACCAGAGTACACTTCCCAAGAGACAAAGTGGTGCCTGCAGGGCAGACAGGCGGTTCTGGAGATACACACTTATCGCCCGAGACGACAAGAGGAAGTGTACACTTCGCGCCACCGCTGGAGACGCACTTGTTATCCCGAAGGGATGAACCATGAGGACATGATGGGACCGTGATAGTGACGCATCCTTCAGGGCGAAGTTGGCTGCCAGGAGGGCAGTTTGGCCCATTGATTGCAACACAAGAGCCGTTGATGAGCTGTGTACCAGGAAGACAGGTTGGTTGCTCGCTAGAAACGCAATTCTCGCCTTGTAAGTGCATGTAGGGCGGACATTCTGGTAGCTTCCCCGAAATACATCCTTGGGAGGAGAAGACATAGTCTTCAGGGCAGTTAGGGCGCGATTGGCTGATACACTTGTCTCCCTGGAGGTGAGTATTTGATGGACACGTAGGAGCCTGCTTATGGAGGCAGGCTGTTCCGTCAAAGGTAGCATTATCAGGGCAGGCTGGGATGACATGCGAGATGCATGCTGTTCCATTCCAGGTGAAGACTGCCTCGCAGGCCGGAGGATCCCGAGAAACACAATATTTGCCATCAAAGACAGTCTGATCGGGACAGGTTGGACCCGTGCTGGCGATGCATGTACCATCTTTCAGAATCCCTGTGACGCAAGTGGGCGTGCTGGTTGTAATACAGATTCCACCAGCTGAGGTTGATCCTGGGGGACAAACAGGATTGCTTGTAGAAATGCACCAAGCCCCGCGTAGTATCATTTGGTCCCGGCAACTGGTGGGTATGGTCGAAACACAGCTCTCGCCTGACAAGATAGACTCTCCTGAACAGCTGGGTGTTTGAGACGTCACACAAGCTGATCCATTAAAGGTTCCCTCGTCACATGTAGGTTTATCTGTGAAGATGCAAGTATTGTTGGATAAGCTGGTATTTTCCGAACATGATGGAGCCTGGAAATGGGCACAAACACGGCCATTGAAGGTGAAGCCCGGTGGACAGTCGATATCCTGGGGTGTAGACGCACACTCTCCGGCATTGAAGCTACTCCCATTCGGACAAGCCGTAGAGTCGGTAGCAGGCCGTAGACAGAGCCTCTTGGCTTCATTCCAGCCCATCCCTTCTGGGCAACAATTTTCATCACCCGTCTTGGGGTCTCGGGATTTCACAAGTCCATCCTGGCAGAAAAACGGCATCGCACAAGTACTGTCTATCGCAGTGGCGCCAGGAACGCACTCAGGTCCCTCGGAACTCTGACAGACTCCGCCTTTATACTCGCCTTCTTTGCACTTAGGTAGTTTATCCGAGATACAGACTCGTCCACTGAATGTTGAGCCAGAAGGACAAGTGGGTTTCTCAAGGTGAGAGCAGCTCTTGCTGTCCTCATTGAACACAAAGCCAGCTGCACACACTGGGGTCTGCTTCTTGACACAAAGGCCATCCTCGAGTGTCATTGCTGATGGGCAAGAAGGGGGGAGTGCATGAGTACAAGACCCAGCTTCAAGCTTTTCTCCAGTGGGACATGTTGGTGGCAAATTATGCACACAGAGACTTCCCACAACAGTATACCCTGCTGGGCAAACCAGTGGCTGAGTTGAAATACATGAGACGCCGTTGAAGCCAAATCCTGGGCCACATGAGGGAGGTTGAATAGAGATACAGTTACCGCTGTCGAAGCGCGCTCCAGACAAGCAGCCGGGTTCGATAATCGAAACACATTTATCGTCCTGAAGAACAGTGCCGACTGGGCATGAAGGCTTCTGATCAGAAACACATGCTCCTGCCTGTAGTGTTGTGCTTGGGGGACAAACTGTTGTCGGTTTGGAGACGCAGGTGGTGCCGTCGAAAGTTGTACCCACAGGACAGCATTTGACTTGGCCCTTGGAGTCAAGAGAGGGAGTGATATCGTCCAGAGAGACTTGAACACAAGCAGAGTTACAAGAACGTTTAATTGTGTGAGACTTGGGAAGATTCTCTACTGAATCTGGCAGAGGTTGTTGGCTTGGAGCTTCTTGAGCATAGGACACAGTAGCAAATATAGCCAGGAGAATGGCCGGGAAATTTAGCTTTGTCATGGCGGGATGCTCGTGATAAAGTAGCAAAAGGAGAAAAAAGTGAATAGCAGTTTGTTGAGCTTTGAGATGCGATGTAATTTAAGCGCCTTGCTACCTTACATATATTTTGTTTCTTTGACCTTACTTCTCAGCGGAGCAAGAACACGCGGGACTATTGCTCGTATTGGGCACCCCTCAATCGTTAATGATTAAACCCTCCCCAGCGTCTTCCAGCGCCCGTGGCGGCTCGAATAATAATTGATAGCTAGCTGAAATGAATAAGGGTTTGAAGCAGGCCCGACATATACAGCTGAAATGCTACATCAATCCGGAAATGCTACGCTGCCCGTTGCATTGCGCTACTGCGCGGGAACAGGTATAGTCTAGCTTCGTGCAAGTTGGAAGCTGACGGTGATTGATCTTCACATGACCACATCATCATATCCTTTACGAGAGCGTCACTCGCGACAACTTGTTTACCGTCAAACCTATTACATCCAAGCGGATCATGCGAAGAGAGCACTGACGATCAGAATAGGTAAGAGATCTACCAATACATATGCAGGCATGTCCCGTGACACATAATATTGGTGTGATAGCGCCTGCAGACGCGCATAATACCCTTGCAATAGATGTCCCGCCAGAGCTGAATGAAAGTGGCTGGCTGGCCCCGGTCCGGTCCGGTGAGCCAGTCCATGTGCCGGGCGTGCCGACGCTGATCAAAAATCATACACTACTCTAGTACTCCAGAAGAGACTGGGCCATGAAATTATTTATATATAGCACTCCAGTATATTAGGGATATAGCGCCCGTACCTTATTCCAGCAGGCTGCGAAATCAGCATCATTTGTTTACCAACATGTTGTGTCCCTCTTTTGCCTTCTTCTTGGCTAGTCTTGCTGCTGTCATTGCTCCAGTCACCGCACAGTCTTGCAATACTACTGGAACTTATGAAGCGTGCTGCCCATCCTCTGACGGGAAAGTCCTTATATTTCAAGGCAAGGACTACCGAGTGCGCTGCAGCTACTCCAACGTCTTCGGAGGAGTAGACTCACCAAATCGGCCAATGAACGTGACAAGCTGCGTTCAAAAATGCAGTGGTAAAACGGATTGCCTTAATCCGCAGTGGCAGTCCAGAGGACAGTCCAGTACGGAAGGCCTCTGCTATGTAAGCGAATTGAAAAGCGATGCTGTCTCTGGAAGAGGGCCTGGAACGAAGAACGTGGCCTTTGTCTCGGTTGATACTTGGGAAAAGGCAAAGGATCATGATCAGTGCCGCGATGAGATCAACAATTGCAATAAAGATTGCGATCGGAAGATCGGAGAAGCTGGCAAGGGCAAGATCTCTACTACAGAATGCGATCGGAAGATCGGAGAAGCTGGCAAGGGCAAGATCTCTACTACAGAATGCGATCGAAAGATCGCAGAAGCTGGCAAGGACAAGATCAGCAACGAAGCTTGCAAGGACAAGATTGCAAAGGCAATTCGGGAAAACGAAGAAAAATGGACAAGGAGATTGAACAAACTCAAAAACAAACCACCACGGTATCCTCGTTTCGCATGCATCAAGGGTGTCAGGACTTTTTATGAGCATAGTTACAATTATCACTGTCACCTTGATTTGCACCAGCGTCCGAAAGACATGTCAAAACAGAACGACAAGGTTATTGATGACGCAGATTGTGCTCGCAGGTGTAATTGGTCCAAGGGTTGTAAGTGGGCTTTCTATGATCCACATAAAAGCCGTTGCTGGTGGAGCAGGACGCCATACAACCCTCGTTACACAAGCGAGGGAAATCTTGGAGGAGCTGTTTTAGAGCGCGTATAAAGAAGCTTAATGCTTCTAATTAAATTAATTATATAAAAGTATTATTACTATCTTATATATCTTCATCTTATAGACTATAGTACTATATTCCTCGCATAGCTGTTGTCCCTCAGTTGAGTTTAAGGTATATAACATTTCTGGTAAGCTGTGCGAACCCCTCTCTCGAGTCTACATGTAACGTAGCCGTTCCCCATTTGTCTGATCAGATCCTCCAATTGGGCATGTCTGCTTTGTCTCAACTCAGCCTGTACAAATGCCTCGTGCGGCTGAACACGGCTGCATCCCACTAGCCCCAGAACATACCTAGGCCTTCCCCTTCTGCTTCACTAACGCCTAATTCTACAAGCTCTTTTGACATAGTGTGCCTCGCGTGGCTTTTAGGGCGCCCAAATGATCTTATCTCCACGGTCTAGACCGTTGCAGTTCTATTTTCGACTTTCAGCTGAAACCATGTGTCGGTACACAAATACCCGCTCTTGGCACTCTTGGCCCTTCGTCTGTAATTCTGTACGGATTATACCGCGACGACGAAGAAATGCCTTTTGACTTCAAGGCCTACGACCAGAAATGCCAGGGCTTAACGCTCGAGGAGCTACAGCGAGAATGGGAGCACTACACCCGCCTAATCTCGGGCGCTGCCACGTCGACTGCGGTGTCGGGATGCGCTATCCCCCTCACGCTCGGCGTCTCGACCATTGGCGTCGCCATGGCAGCACCAGCGATTCACAACGCACGGAAGAAACGCGAGATCATCGAACGGCATCTCAATCGACTGAACGCGACGCATAAAACACGAAAACGCGATGTCCTTGGAAGTATGGCGGTCAGCGGGACGATCGGCGTTGTCACCCTCGGGGTCGGAGGCATGGGCGCTGATGCAGTAGCGACTGCTGGTGCAGAGCACGGCATCCAGTCAATCGTGGCGAACGAGACTGCTATTAAGCTCGTGTCGCATGCTGCGCTTGATGGCGCGGGGATGATGGTAGAGCATAAGCATACGGACCATCTCAAGAAGAAGGATGCGCGAAAGGCGTTTCAGAAGGCTGGTGTTTTCCAAGCTGTGCAGGATGCTAAGGCTACTGAGGCTGGGTATACAATTCAGCCGTATCAGAACAACGGTCAGGTTTATGCTGCTGGGAGTTCGTCTCAGGCACTTCCGCCGCCGCCGCCACCGTACAATGTTGCTGTTGGTCAGACACCTGTACCGCAAGGTTACAACATGACGCCGAATGGATATCCTCAAGACTTGAAGGCACCAGTCGCCCAACCGCAAGCTCAGCAGTACCAGTCCTATTTGACTCCGCAAGCCACCGGACAACCGCCAATACAACAGCAGTATGACTACTCACAGCAACAAGTCCCGACATATGGTGCACCATCGCCTATGCCCCAACCAAACACGCAGATGTTCTCGCCACCTCAAACTCTATCTGTGCAGTACCCTCCTCAGACTACGCGGGCACCGAACGTGCACCAGGCACAGCCACAGCCTCTCTACCAACAACAGACAGGAGTTCCGCCCTATATCCCTGCTTCAATGCCGCAACCCTTCAACATGGCTGCGATGCATCAGGCTCTTCCTCCTGCTACACCTGCGCCGTCAACTCCGTATCAGCAGCCGCAGGTCCAACAGGTCACAAATATGGTCTTGCCTACGCCTCCCCAGGACAGCACTCAGGGCTTTATGCCTCAGCAAGTACAATCGCAGCCGACTGGGCAGATTGCTGGTGCACCTCAAGCGGGATACTTCCCATCTGTCCCTGCAACACCATCTGGATATCCACCTGCTGTCACAGTTCCGCACCAGCCAACGCCGCAGCCTGTTTCTGTAGCACAGGTTCCTCCGCCTGCTGACCCGGCCAGTGCCTACCAGATTCCGGTGCAGCATGTTGTTCAACATGAAGCTGGACATCAACCTTCACCTGTACCGCCTGCTCAACCACAGTATCAGCAGCAACCCGGCTATGCAACACCCCAGCACACTGGCACTTATCAACAAGTCCCAGCGCTCGCGCCCGTTGATCGAAGAAGCTCGTCCATTGCCCCGCACCAACCAACCTACGCCCCCCATGCACCATACAATCCTCAGGATTGGGCTCCCAAACCTCAGCAAACATACACTCCTCAGGCTCCCAATATGGCCAATCCAGCTGCACCGGCCATGCAGTATCAGATGCCGCCCACTCCCCTCCCAACTGGCTCAACAGTGAATCAGTATCAGTACGACAACAAAGTTTCATACTTTCCAGCCCAGCCTCAAACCCCTCAATTGACAGGACAAGCCCCTCAACAATATCCACCAGGAAATTATTCCGCCCCGATGCACAATCCTGTACAGGTGACGCACTAGCTGTGGGGACGTGACATTGGTGGGTTGCAATCGAGATGATGGGTTCTGCTTGATTAGTTATGGGATATGAAATAAAGTAGAATTAGTTAGCGTGTAATTGCCAAGTACATTTGAGTCGCACAACTCTTCCCTTTGCCGTATCTATTCAGTCGTTATACATTGAGCAGTTCACAACTGAAGCCATTCGAGTGGAGTACCGAGAGAAGGATTCGCACTAGTCTCTAATAGGCAATTATGCATTTCGACTCATCCAAGGTCATACCTTTCCAGCGGGACCCACCTGGCGATAATCTCTATAAGAACAGCCACCAAATACAAACCTTTCATCTTACCAACTCACCACACAAAATGACAGCACTAAACACCACAAACATGGACGAACTAGACATAGAGTTAGACATCATCGGCCAGCAGCCTTTCATGGTTAAGATCTACACGCAAATCAGCTTCTGCTTCCCCATCACCGACCCCTCCACGCACCCAGCCATCACCGCCACCCTGAAAACCGGCCTACAGCGTCTATCTCAGAGCTTCCCTTGGGTAGCTGGCCAAGTTAAAGATGATGGCACTGGCGTATTCAAGATCAAGCCGTTCGAGGAGACACCGCCCCTGGTGGTTAAGGATCTTCGAGATGACCCCTCAGCACCGACGATGGAGGGCTTGAGAAAAGCAGAGTTCCCCATGAGCATGTTTGACGAGAACAAAATTGCACCAAAAAAGACTTTGCCATTTGGCCCTGGTTACTCACCTGATGATCCTTCGCCTGTGCTGATGTTTCAGCTCAATTTTATTGAGGGCGGGCTCATATTCACTGTCAACGGACAACATGGTTGCATGGACATGACGGGTCAGGATGAGCTCATTCGACTACTCTCGAAGGCGTGTCGCGGCGAAGACTTCTCAGAAGAAGACATATCAGCAATGAGCCTTGACCGCCAGACCATTGTTCCGCCGCTCGAAAATTACGAGCTCGGGCCCGAGTTGGATCATCAAATCATCAAGCCCCCACCAACCACTGAGACCCCACCAGCACCGCCAAAAGCAAGCTGGGCATTCTTCTCGTTCAGCCCACAAGCTCTGTCCGAGCTTAAAGACAGGGCGACACAAAGTCTTGACGAAAGCACGAAATTCGTCTCAACAGATGATTCCCTCTCGGCGTTTATCTGGCAATCCGTCAGCCGCGCCCGTCTCCCTCGTTTGGATGATTCCACCTCGACTCAATTCTGTCGCGCCGTCGATGTACGCACGCAACTAGACGTGCCAAAGACCTACCCAGGAATCCTCCAAAACATGACCTACAGCGTCTCAAACTTGTCTCAAATCGCCAACGAGCCCCTCGGCATCGTAGCATCTCGCTTGCGGTCTCAACTTGGCCGCGACGATCTCCGCCGGCGGACCCAAGCCATGGTGACGTATCTGCAAGACCAGACGAACAGGGCTAGTGTATCTGTTACGGCGGATGCGAATCCATCGACTGATATTATGTTGAGTTCATGGGCGAAGCTGAAATGCTGGGAGTATGACTTTGGGCTTGGATTGGGGAATCCTGAGAGTGTGAGGAGGCCGTTGTTCGAACCGTTTGAGAGTTTGATGTATCTCATGCCCAAGAGACCAGACGGAGAAATAACCGCAGCGATATCATTGAGGGATGAGGATATGGAGAGATTAAAGAGTGATGAGGAGTGGAAAAAGTATGGGAAGTTCATTGGCTAGGAATTTGTTCGAGTGGTTCGTGGGGCTTCAATGCAACGTTCCAGCGGGGAAGGTCATGACATAATTCGACATCACCCGAGCTTTATGCTTATTCTTGTTTATAGAGTTGTATCTTGCGGAGACAATGTGCAGATCTCGGACTATACCCAGATGTGCCGCTACTGTGATAGGTGCGGGAGATGTTGGTGACGATCGTAGGGCTTGGCGTTTGCGGAGGATGAGGAGTAGAGCCGAGGCGATGGCCGATCAGATGAAGTATAAGTTGACTGTAATCTATGCGACTATTGATTAAAAATACCATAAAGAATGTCTTGGTATTGAGTTGTACCATGGATTTGTTGGCGCTAGGATTCCCTGGGGCGTTGCCCGACTGGAGTAACTTGAACGTCTTGCACCGCAATACTCTCCCAGCCCGAGCACACTTCTACTCCTACCCCGACCAAGGATCAGCCCTCTCATTCAATCGAGAACAAAGCTACTTCCACAGTCTCAACGGAACATGGAAATTCCACTACGACATCAGTCCTCTCGATGCACCAATCTGGGAAACTGCCAATACCAGCTCATGGGCCGACATTGAAGTCCCAGGCATGTGGCAGCTCCAAGGCTACGGAAATCCTCACTACACCAATATCGACTATCCCTTCTCTGTAACCCCCCCTAATGTCTCTTACGCTAATCCCACTGGTTCCTACTGGCGACAGTTTGAAGTACCTGAACAGTGGGACGGTGATCAGATCGGACTGCGCTTCGAGGGTGTTGACAGTGCGTTCCATGTCTGGGTCAACGGCGAAGAGGTTGGCTATAGCCAGGGGAGTCGTAATCCGAGCGAGTTCGACATCACGGACTATCTCACTCCTGGTCAGGCGAATGATCTTGCTGTACGTGTCTATCAGTGGTCTGATGGTTCTTATATCGAGGATCAGGATCAGTGGTGGCTCTCCGGCATCTTTCGCGACGTTTACCTCATCCCTTTCTCTGAATCATCGATCATCGACTTTAAGGTTGACTCTGAACTTGGCGACTCCTTTGATGAAGGCTCGTTTAAAGTCAATGTGACCATTCAAGGAAAAGAGGGCGACCTTGCTATCAGCCTGCTCTCGCCTAATGGTTCCGCTATTGATGAATGGAAAGGGTCGTCTTCTGATGTCTACGAGAAGAAGCTTTCTGGTGATGACTTTCACATCTGGTCCGCTGAAACACCAAACTTGTACACCTTACTCATCACCTTCAACGGAAGGACCATCAGTCAGAAAGTCGGTCTCCGTCGAGTCGAGATTAAAGGCTCCAACTTTTATGTCAACGGAAAGCCCATCATTATATACGGAGTTAACAGACACGAGCATCACCATCTTACTGGACGGACGATCAGTTACGAGAACATGCGAAAGGATCTCTTACTCATGAAGCGATCAAACATCAACGCCATCCGCACAGCTCACCAGCCTCCCCATCCTGATTTCTTTGACGTGGCTGACGAGCTCGGCTTTTACGTCATCGCTGAGTCAGACCTTGAATGCCATGGATTTGGTAGCATTGAAGAGACAGAGGAAGAAGCTGCTGAGTGGCTGTCCAACAACCCCGATTGGGAAGAGGCCTATGTCGACAGAGCTCATCAGCTTGTGGAGCGCTTCAAAAATCATGCATCAGTCATTATCTGGTCCCTCGGCAATGAGTGCTTCTACGGTCGGAATCATGCCGCTATGAGCAATTGGATCAAAGAGAGAGACCCGAGTCGGATCATTCACTACGAACAGGACCGCAATGCTACGTCAACGGATATGTACAGTCAGATGTACAGCACGCCCGATGATGTGAGGGAGTTTATCAAGACACATACAGACAAGCCGATCCTGCTGTGCGAATACGCCCAGTAAGTATTGCGCATCACTGCATATGAGCTTGAGCTAACAGTACTAGTGCCATGGGTAACGGTCCAGGTGGTCTTGTAGAGTACATCGACCTCTTCAGAACCGAGCAACTCTCCCAAGGAGGCCTGGTCTGGGAGTGGAGCAATCACGGACTTCTGAAGAAGGAAGCGAACGTAACATACTACGCCTACGGAGGTGACTTTGGTGACGAACCGAATGATGGGGATTTTATCATGGACGGTCTTGTGCTGTCTGATCACTCACCTATGCCTTCGTTAAAGGAGTACGCCAAGGTCATCCAGCCTGTTTCGGTAAAGCTGGCGAAGAATGGAAGTGCAATGACTGTTGTTAACCACTATGACTTCTCTAACCTGAGTCATCTCGAGGTTTCGTGGCATGTTGTCGCAGATGGTCTCAAGACTGACGCTCGCGCACTTGACCTTCCGAGAATACCCGCTGGCGAGAATAGGACTGTGGCACTGCCTTCGGGATTGAACATCACGCAAAACGAGGCATGGATCACTGTTGAGTTTAGGTTGAAAGAAGCCACCGTTTGGGCTCCAAAGGGCCACGTTATTGCATGGGACCAACTTCACATCCAGCGCCCCAGCCTCAACACCCGGGATCTATCGCTTGTCCGTCGTCAAGACAGCGGAGAGGTCCAGAAGAACGGAACGAAGCTTCTCTACAAGAGTGGAGATTCTTCCTTTGGATTTGACTTGCTTCAGGGAAATGTCACTTGGAACATCAACGGCGTGGATATCTTCCAGCGTGGCCCTGAACTCTCCTTCTATCGCGCCCTGACACAGAATGACGCGGCTTCCTCTGGCGATGGACCAGTCTGGGAACAAGAAAAGATCCCAATGATCTATCCTCAAGTCAGAGACGTAACCTGGCGTGTTGACAATGATGGAGCTATTGTGCACTATAAAGTCTGGGTTGGCGTCAAGACGCGTGCTTGGGGCGTTGAAGCAGACATGATCTACAGGATCCCGACTAGCGGGCCTCAACTTCAACTCGAAGCCCGGGGCGAATTTATCGGCAAGAATGAGTCGGATGTCATTCCTCGTATTGGTCTCATGGCCGTTCTACCTGAGTCATTCGACGACGTATCGTGGTTTGGACGAGGACCCGGGGAGAGCTACAAAGACTCTAAGCAAGGTTCCCGTATCGGGCAGTATAGTTCCACTGTTCCGCAGCTCTTTACGTACTACGACTACCCACAAGAGAATGGTAATCGTGAAGACCTGCGATGGCTGAAGATTGGAAATAAGGATGCGACAGTCGATATGCGACGGACGAAGGGTGAACCATTCAGCTTCACGGCTCGGAGGTACATGCCCTTTGACCTGGATGATGCCCAACACCCGCATGATCTTAAGCCACTAAACATGACGGTTCTGCACCTTGATTACGATAACAACGGACTCGGATCGGCTACGGTCAGGGTCAGACCGTTTGAGAAGTACAGGTGCTACACCAAGCCATTCAACTTTACCTTCAACTTCAACATAGTCTAGTCCTACCACAAAGTCAATGCATCTTCAGTGTAACATGATTATGCGACTTCGGTCATGATAATAATTGATTACTGAACTTTGTTCTTCCCAAGAGGTTCCAGCACACGTGCATATCGGTGAACATTTTGGGGGACATGTCTAGTTACACAACTGCTACAATTATGTTTGATCCCGAACATAATCGTTCCCAATTGGGAATACGAAGAGATGGTTCGGTAGGTAACTTGTCTCAGCGGGCCGAGGCATTAGCGCTCAGAAGAGCACCACGTTCGCGATTAGTGATCAATAATTACTGATCAAAACGCATGACCCGAGATCGGAGCGAAATGTAATCAGCTGAAGCAGCTATTACAAAACCCTCCGGTAATGTCTGAATTTTGTAATCTTTGTCGGAATATGCTAAGAGTAACGCTACCACACATATATACCTACACCTACTGGATGTCATGCATGGATCCTACCCTCTAATTTCATACAACACAGATATTTCCCAAACTGTATTAAGCCACCAGTAAACCATCTCTCTCACTGAAAAAAGTCATGGCTCGTCGCATCTTTGTCATCGGAGCCACAGGAGCCCAAGGTCTCCCCGTCTGCCGCGGCCTCACCAAAGATGGCGCATACAGTCTTCGAGTCCTCACTCGCGATGCCAATTCCAAGCGGGCCCAAGAATTAGCCAAGCTAGGTGATGTTGAGTTCATTGAGGGCTCATTCGCCAACGAGGACAATCTGCGAAAGGGCTATGAAGGATGCTGGGGCGCCTTCGTCAACATTGATGGCTTCAATACTGGTGAAAAGACAGAGACGTACTGGACTATCCGCGCGTATGAACTCGCAATTGAGTCTGGCATCGAGTTCTTTGTTTTTGGAAACTTGGACTATGGGTATAAGAAGAGTGGCTATGATCCCCAGTTCCGCTGTGGCCATTATGATGGTAAAGGTCGAATGGCTGAGTGGATGCTGAGCCAGAGACAGAGTCACAACATGGGTACTGCAATCTTCACGACGGGTCCTTATATCGAGATGGCAGTCTCAGCGCAGACAGTTATGACTCCACGCATTGTTGAGGGCGTCGTCACTTGGGCTGTCCCTCTCGCTGACGGAGCAATTCCCCATGTCGCGCTCGATGACTGCGAACACTATGTTCGCTGGCTGTTCGATAACCCCGAGAGATCTAATGGACTCGACCTCGAAGTCGCTATTGATCACATCAACTACCATGACCTCGCGAAGGCTTTCCAAAAAGTCACTGGCAAACCCGCTCAGTTCATCGACATCCCGCTGGAGACATATTTCGAGCACATGCCTTTGAATGGTACCACTCCAGCCGGATACAATGCCGACCCTAACGATCCCGCGACCATGTCATTTAAGCAGAACTTTAGCGGTTTCTGGAATATGTGGAGGCACTCTGGTGGGAACAAGGGCGTTGTTAAGAGGGATTATAAGCTGTTGGATGAGATTCACCCGAACAGGATCAAGACTGCGGAAGAGTTCTTCCGTAGAGAGGAGGAGAAGCGCAAGGCGCAGGGAAAGCCGAGTATCTTTGAGACGATTGAGAGTGGTAAACTCGGTATGATCCTCAAGTTGAGTGAAGATGGTAGAAAGGGGAAGCTGTAGTAGCATCTAACTTGGGGCCATAGTCATTCGTACTATAAAACATGGATGATATTATATAGGCAAACGTCAGAATGTGACTCAATCCATGATCACCAGACGCTGGCAGCCTGTTAGGCTCCACCTGCGTGCCGTCATCCTCTCCCTACCTGATTTTGAGGGGAAATAAGATTTAATTAGCGCTCCAGCCTGCATGTAGTCAATTACCTTAGTGCTGCATTGTTTCATACGGGATATCTCACAGACGTAATAATGAATCTGCATGACGACGAGATTCGGTTGCTCCGCCCAGGAGCCCATGCAAACTTATCTTTCAAGCACATCTCACTGACCGACCCAGCTCGGCCCTCTTATGCCGCCCTATCATATGTCTGGGGCGACTTGGATGACACTCTTCCCCTCACTGTATCAGGCCAGACTATTGCTGCGACTCGCAACCTTCATCATACTCTAGACTGCCTTTTCGCATCTGGCTTTGACGAGCTTCTCTGGATTGACGCTCTGTGCATCGACCAGCAAAACCGAGAGGAGCGCGCGTCTCAAGTTGCCATGATGGGGGACATTTACTCACATGCACGATACGTCCTTGCCTTCCTATCGCCACAATCAGAACCCTTCAACTTGGGCCTCGACTATATAGAGGCAACTGCTCGCGACACCATGATACACTTTGACCCATCTATCTCGCCGCATTTAACAGTCCAGGGTTTTAATGCCAGCGATAAGCCTCTGCAAGACTCGATCATCAGCTTTTTCGCTGCTCCATGGTGGACCAGAGTTTGGACGGTTCAGGAATTCTTGTTAGCGAAAAAGGTCATATTTCGATGCGGCGATCGGCTCATTGACTCAGTGATTGTACGTAAAGCCTGCAGAGCTTGGATAGATCATGAGAACTCGTGCTGTTGGGCTGCGCGTCAACCGATAGATGGTAGCGCGCATGGGTTCCTCGACATTCCCAGTGAGATTAACGGCGGCCTCACAATCTACACCGCGACTCTGCGAATGAAGCACCTCATGGATAAGCTTTTTCCTGGGAAGTTATACACTGAGGACTTTCTTGCAGCGATTTCACTTTTCCGGGTACGGCACTGCTCCGATCCACGTGATAGAGCGTTTGGGTATTTTGGACTGCGCTCGCCAGGCCTAGACATGAAGCGGGAAATATATGTGCATTACAACATGCCTGTGGCAGATCTGTCTAAGAGCCTAGCAGTGACATTGATTCAGAAGTCCCAGACACTAGACGTGCTCAGTCACGTACTACACGAATCGGGTATCAAGAACCGGGCTAAAGGCTTGCCTAGCTGGGTCCCAGACTGGGATGCCACCATAGATGATCTTTACCATCTGACGTATACGGAACGCACAAATGCGATCCGATATTGCCGTGCCTCCGGTAACATGAAGTCCAAATGGAGGATACAAGCCTCAGGCCATGTTGTAAGTCGTGGATTACAGATTGCGGTCATTGAAGCAACAGCACCTGGCTACCCATCCATCATCCCCGGCTCGACACTCGGAGGCAAACCGGTCATCAACCAGTGGCGGCGACTCGCTGGTCTATCTACTTATTCAGATGCATCTCCAATCGACATGCCATCTTGCAACGAACGAGAGCGTGCGTTTGAGAACGCTCCCAATGGAGGCTTTTTATCAATGAAATGGTCTCAAGGCAGTCTCGAGTATACAATGGCATACCATGCTTGGCTCGAATGGTTTGTGTCGTCAGAAGTCGCTTTGGCCAAGTCATGTAAACAGGTAATTCAAGATTCCGATGAGTTGATTCGGCAGACGAGTGAACGTCGAAGGTTCATTGTGACGAGTGAGGGGCAGATAGGTTTTGGACCGGAAGGAGCGAGGAAAGGTTCCGTATGCTTTACGGAAGATGGAGGACGTTGAGTGTACACTGAGACAGTATCGACTCTTGGGGGATACCTTTATTAACGGCGTATTGGGGGGTGAGAAGATCAGTCTATCGATGTCTCAATTCACCAAGATAATCATTTTCTAAGAGCATTGATCATCAACCGGGAAGACCAAACTATAATGACATTATAGAGCTGAGTAGACGTAAGGGAAAAATACAAATCGCCGCATTTTGATATTCCTTATCCATCATTGACATTCTTCTTCGATCTTTCTGAGCTCATGCAACCAATATTCTATCATGTCCTCTCGATAAGGGTTCCCCCTTTCTTTAGGATCCGATCCAGGTGGTTCAGGTCCTACCTTATCCCACACTACCCCAATCTCCTCAGCTGCAAGCTTTTCGTCCTCTGGTAAATCGCTACCTTCGAGGCGATCTAGAACCTCGCTCATGCGGTCAACCCAAGTCCGTTCCCAGAAGTCAATGAGTTCACCAGTTCCGGTATCTGGATCTTCAAGTAGAGAAGTGATGGTTTTCTCGAACTCATTGATTAGATCTTCGAGTACTTCCAGCTTGTAACATTGATCATCTCCCAGCCCATCCTCATCACTGTCAATATCACTCTCAAACACGCGATGCACCTGGTCCCATCGACAACAAGAATGGCCAATTCCCAAGGCGGCGTAAGTGATGAAACGAATAGAGGCGTAGTGATGCCAACTCTGAAAGTGGCAAGAAAAGTGACTGAGATATATGATAAATCCGTCGATTAGCTTCAATAAGGGTTCATTACTATTCAACGTGCGGTGTTCTAGGTCTTTTTTGTCTGTCGTAGCGTCGTCTTGTGAATAGTGTTGTGGCTTGTATATATAGTCTTCTTGATTGACCATCTCTTTTAGTATGAACGTCAGCATATTGCAACCGCGAGGAGAACATTGGCAACTGCAGGAGTCCACAGCTCTGGCCTCAAATGCCGCAGAGTGTACTTCGTAGTACCAAGCCATGTCCGGGTCTACTGTAGGTGAAGCTGGCAGTGAGTTACCACTATCGGATTCTTTAACCTTGCCAAATCTGGAGCAGCTCCTTATCCAAGAATCTTTAACTTCACGGCCAATTGCGGAGAATATGCAAGCACTTCCAAAGATATCCTTGACTGTTGGAAACGGGATCTGACAGCATATGCCGCCATGAGTGGCCAACCAGTGCAGATATGACGGAGATCGCCAATTCGAAGTCACCCACCTTGCCACATCATCGGCGTCACACCACGACGCGGTATCCCGGAAACCAAAACGGAAAAAAGTATCGGCATCGTCGGATGAAGTGATCATTCTGTATATTGACCAGTCATATGAAAGCTGTTCGTTTTGCACCATAGCAAGGGCTTTAGGGACACAGACGCCCCTTTGTTGTAGGAGTCGAGTGACTTTGAATGCATTAGAATCCAGAACATGTTCCGATTTTAGCCCCAACTGCTCTATATCTGTTCCGGACAGATTTTCTAGGGCAAGCTGTTTCAATCTCTCTCTACGGTCTTTCATGTAGCGCAGATATCTCAGCTTGCACCGTTTAGAAGCATACTCCAATGTAGGTCGTAGGGTTAAGGCTCGAATCATGCAGTCAGCCTTCATGAGAATAACAGCGCATTCAGCACACCTGCATCTTTTGCACATTCGCGTTTTATCTTCTCCACACTTCGTACCACTGAAGGAGATTGCAAGGTCCAATGCGGAGGAGTGTAGATAATCGGTCTCGTTGAGTAGTATTATGTCTGCGGCATCGACCAGAACCCGTAGAATTGATGGCTTGCCTGCGGCGAGGTGCAGTGGAGTATGCCCGAACAGGTTTCTCTCGGAAAGGGTGCTGGGATGGTTTGCTATTAAGAGTTTGACTTCTTCCAGATTATTAGATAAAATTGCTAGGCTTAGTGGACCACATCCATATGCTACATTCACGGAAAGATTTGGTTAGCATGACAGATAAAGACGACTTTAAAGGAAAGATACACAAACCATCGGCTATTCTAGTTGAAGATGATAAAAAGTGGTGTAAAACTTCATCGCTTGATATCCAGATCACTTTTCCTGATGGTTTGACAATTTTCATTCCAAGGGGTCGATTTGGACCTCGTCGATTTACTATAGCGCTGTCGGTGTTTGATCGTAGTATGAGATCTGCAGAGGCGACAGGCACAGGATGGGACACGCTTCCATACGACTCTAACAAAAACATTGCGCTGAGCGGCGTACTAAAAGATTTCTTAGTCGACTTCTACCTTGCTAATCCGGAATGAACATGAACCTACTCGCCGCTCGTATTGTAGTCATTTGCCGGGGCCTTGTTATTGACCAAGTACTCAAGTAGATCAAGCAACGGACTGGTCTGGCTAGTGTCTGCCTGGAGTTGTTTTAAACTCATAGCACCATAGCAATACCTGATCTGATGATGTAGTTAGGTTTCGTTGTGCTGACTGTAAAACGAATTGTGGCTTACACACAAGGCCGCGCTGTAGACTAGAGACTCTTTGCACTCGTTGACTGCTCGAGGGGACGCCCGTCTGGTTTGAAATAAACTCAGCACCGAGGAAACCACAGAAGGAAGTAGTTCCCCCTGCCATACTCTATCTTCCAGCAGGCCGCAGCTCTTGCTAGAACTCCACCAGATATGTCGAGATCTCATCAGTAAAGACATCATTCTAAAAGCTGGTGCAGATTTTGAGTCAACAATAGGGTAGTAGGTGAAACTGGGGCCGAAGCTCGATCCTCCTGCCCCTGATCGAATCGTGAGCGATAAGTGGATAACTGAGTTGAGCAAAATTCGGAGCCCAGCATAGGTCAAGTCAAACCTTTGACTTCGATCGGGCTCTAATATGGCTCGAGTGGCTGGACACCCGGGTAAATGCCGCTCTGTAGTTGTCTCGTGAGCAAGGACTAAGGATCCCACGGCAGTATTCCAATACTGGACATGTCGGCGGTGACGACATAAGCATGAGAAGCGGCCTCCAGTATAGCTGGACACGTTTGTTCTGACTTTTGCCGCCCTTTCATGTGGCACTGGGGGTTTCCCCTTTGGCCTGTGCTGCTCTTGAGTCGCAACAGCATCACACATCTCTCGTAATACTGCTGGCTTTCCGAGAAGCCGTCCAGTGACCAGTGCAGGAGTGATCTGTAACTTGTGTCAGGATTTGCTACATGATAGCCTTAGTGAACTTTGATGCTTACGTCTTGCAGCTTTTCATTGGTGTTCGACCCTTGGACTAGCAGCTGTTCGAGTAGATGCTCAAGACCATCAAAGCGTCTCTCAAATTGTGACAGAGTGCTTTGCATGCCTCGAATTGGAGAGCTGATAGAGGAGACCTCGGACTGAACCAATAGAAGATCACTGGAAATAGTCTGCGACGTCACTTGGAGTGTAGCTAACTTCTCGGATCCTAAGTGGGATACAGAACTGGCAACGGCTCAGAAAAGGTAGGCTCGTAAGGATCTGATTATTAATTTTACTTACAGTCCTAGACTTTGCAATCCTAACTGAAGAGTCGCATTGATGTGATGCAATTTGGTCGCCATTTGCTCGAGCTTTGGGCGGTGGAACGGATATAACAGCTTCTTACCCTTGTTCCGAGCTTTGGTCTTTCGATCGGTTGAACCTTGATCGTTCGTAGTGAGCGTGGCTACCATGCCCTCCAAGACCTTTAGTTCATCGTTAGATGAGTCTAAAAATTGTCGCAATGCCTCGGTCGCTGTTCTGTGGTCATTCTGAAACCGGGAGATTGATGATTCGATGACTTGAAGTGTCTTTTTGAGCGTGTCGTTCTGCTGTACTATGGAGGCGATATCTTGGTCGCGGGATTTTAGTGAGTCAAAGTAATCCGTGATGCCACCAGTGACTTGGAGGCCCAGCGAAACCACGGCTAAGGCCAACCCGGCAACGGAGAGAGGGTCAGCCATGAAGAAATAGGAGATAACGGGTCGCTGAAACTCGGACGATGTTGTTTGTAAATTGGGGGTTTTGGAGAAAAGAGGTCAGAATAGGACCAGGTCTAGGACTCTGCTGACTACATATTGGTGCCTGATCAGGTTGCTGTCACATGACAGGATACGTACCGCTTTAACCGTGTTAATAAGCAGGTAACTTAAATTATATAAATCTATAGGATAGGCTAATTTGTTTGTCTAAAGGTCTAAAATAACGATTTAGGGTAAATGCGAGGTAAATGACAGTCAGCCATCTGACTAAATACGCTTCACGAAGGCATGTGTAATAACAGCGACCCCGACTTTAACACTGAATAGTGGCAGTCCAACGTCCGTATGGTAACCAGTTCAGTAGAATTGTTAATTGTCTGTCTGATATTTTAAGAGTCATTGTTTTGCTGGATCTTTTCCCTCATATTTATAACCAAGGCTGAATTGAGAATCAAATGCCATTAATACTATGGTAGAACGCGATCGTCCACAGTCTGTACTAACCGAGTCCCTCTGGTACTATATGTCACATTTCCCCTGAGACCACCTATAGTTGCATTCACCGGATTCCTAGCCAGCTTCTGGCTAGTGATAGGTATAGGCAAGGAACCTGGGAGCTGGGACACCCAAGATGAAAACATAGCGCGTGAGCTATCGTCAAAGTGGCTCCTTAGCTTTCGACTGGATCTTGCAATCGCTCGCGTTGCAGCATCGACCATGGCAGCCTCCTCAAGGAGAAGAAGAATGACTTCCCGGAGCTCATCAGACTCTAACCCGACACGCCTTCGATAGCCCGTGTACAGCCTGACAGCTGCATCCAGGGGTGTGACGTTTCCCAGAGATGCGCAGGTTGCGCTCATTTCGATGGTCCCTTTGGTTGAGTCCAAACGTATCAGGGTCTCGATCGCCGCAATTCTGGGAGTGACATAACGCTTCCCACTGAGTCCCCATATAGCCGCTAGAAGAGGTGTTCCCAAAGGCGAATCATTTGAGATGGATCTCAAGTTTGCGCCATATTCGTGCAGTACCTCGATTACCTCATCAAGGCCATGAAATGCAGCATAGTGTAGTGGCGTTGGGAAATCCATTCTTTCATCAGTAACCTTGTGACTGATCTGACGAGATGTCATCCCCGAATGCTTCAAATATTCCTTCTGAGTCTGGATGTAATGCCAAAGAACAATCTGAATCTGAGTGAATAGAGATGTCTTGACCGAAACGTCCTTCTTATGACCGCTGATACCATCAAGACCTGAAGACGGGCTTCGTCTAAAGTGAATGGGGTTATCGAATGTTCCAGCACCAGAAGAATTAAGAAATGCTCGAATCCAATCATTATTCTCCTCGACTTCAATCTGCTCCTGTTGAAACACCTCGTCTGGGAAACGGACCTTGCAAGTTATCTGCGCCACTCTGGCCCTGAGAATCTTTCCAGCATGGAAGGAAACAAGATAGCCCGGTGCAAACTCTACTGAAACGATATATTCAAGATCCTGCTTCTTCCACTCCCCAAAACTTGACAGTGGAACTTGTAGTGCTTCTGACATAGGATCCTGTATTTCTACGCTCTGGGAAGTAAAGATACCCAGAGGTATTACCGAACGGAATAGGAACGCCAATGTCGTAGTGATAGGACTATTTGATACCTTATCCGATGAATGGTGGTCCCAATATTGAGCAAGGCGCATCATATGCCAGTGTGCGGTATGCCTATTGCAGACAGAAATATCCGAGACTTCATCAGAAAACAACCCTTTAATTGCACAGTAGCTTAGGTGGTGCAACCAGTGTTGGATCGAGTAGCTTCTCAATTCTCGAAGCCTATAACCGACCCTCTCGATTAGCTTTGGCATATGTTTAGTCTCCTTTGGCAGATCGAATGATTCCAAAAGAAGTATACATGCCTGTCCCAGAACAAGGCAGCCTTTGAGGAGATGGATGGAGTACATCGGGTCGTCCAATAGAGTTCGAATGAAGCTCGAAACGGTTTCGTGAGCAAACGAAACACGGCCGTTTCGATATTCTAGTAGCCCGCCAGTGATTGAGTCACACTGACGGCGCAAAGAGTTGATCTCCTTCTCGGTCGGGAAGCCTTCTCCAGGGTTGAGTATGAAAGCGAACTCCCGCAATGTGAAGCTTCTCTTTCCAAACTCTACCACGCCAAGTAAGCGCAAGGCCAAGTCGCGGTGTTTCTTTTGTTTCTTCAATATCTCAAGATAAAGCTCTGTTATCTCGTCGGGGAGATTATCCAGACAACCGAGTAGCTTATCGGCATCATCTCCCACTCCAGATATACAGGTTTGAACAACATCACGGCTGGCCAACTTGACCCACATAAATAGGCCATTGGCCCTTGCCGATATACTTTTTATTAACCTTGTCCTACTAGAGCCGTCCAGAAGGTTGGAGAGTCTGGATATCTCTGCTGTAGCAAACATGGTAATGTCGCCTTGAGTATGATCCTCTAGCTTTAGAATAGCATCCTCAGAGGCAAGTGTTGCGTCGAATGAGCACGAGAACTCTTGTTCTGGACGACTAGAGATACATATGCGGACTTTTTTGCTGGCGGCCCCGGCAAGCTTCGTACACACGTCGGCCAGTTCGATCAGATCGCCAGGGTACTGGTCTAAACCGTCTAAGAAGATCCATAGCGGACGGCTATGCTTTTGCGCCAATACCTGAAGAAGTATTTTGTATAAAACGCTCGGCTTCCAGTCTAAGTTTGATCGGCACTGCTTCATTTCTTGGAAATAAGGCAGTATGGAGTCTAAATATCGATGGTCCTTTCGAAGTATCTGCCAAAGCAAAGCTCGAGCGATCCCCTCCAGTGTAGATCCAAGCGGATGTTGGGTTTGCCCCCCGAGAAAATATGACGCGACGATAGGGTTCTTTCTCAGGCCTTTCTTTCTGATTTCGTCCGGTGTCGTGTTGGTTATGTACTTCAATAACGTCGACTTCCCAGATAGGGCTCGCCCAGTTATCCAATATAGACCACTGCCGTTTTTCAACCAGTCGACAAATTTGCACTGCTCAGTATTCCAGATCCAATCAAAGGTCCCCGCAAGGGGCGGCCCAATGCTTTCTTCGCGGGATTCCAAGCCGTCGAAATAAAGGCAGCGAAGACACTCTGTTATGCATCATTGTATGAGTAATGCCTCTTTGAACGACTCGATTCGGCACGTACCTTGCTCCAGCTCCCCCAGCCGCGAAAGCATCGCTCTTGTATCTTTCGCCCAGCGGATCAGCTCTCCTGCCACTGCTTCGTATCCCTTGTCATGGCAGCTAGTATATTTAGTCATACCCTAGTATGTAAGTCACAGAAAGCAAAGTAAAGAGGAATTCCCCACCTTATGGTCGGCGTGAATACCATAGCTGGGGTATCCGGGAAGTATGGCAGAGTTACATTCTACAATCTGATAAGGCTTTTAGTCCAAAGTGTTGCAACGGATTCCAGTTCTAAACTTACCATGCCAATATTAGGTGAGGCAAGCTCCTCGTAGAAGCAGGTAATGCTTATCGGTCTATTCTTGGCTTGTCTAAGCCTCAGGATCTCGTGGAACTTGTGTTGAATTGTAGCCAGCATCTCTGAATCACGCTCGAGGACCTCTATTATATTTTTGTTGGGACTGGACGTTAGGCTCACCACCGCTGTGCAATAGCCACCCCAGCGAGCTTTGTTCGATCCAAAGTGCGGTGTCCCCATGAATAGTAGCCCCACAGTGCTTGACTCCAGACTATTAAGATGTGCCTCTGGACTTGAACGTGACAGATCCAGAGCATTCTGAACCACTAACCCTCCTAGGCTGTGCATGGCAAAGACTAGGGCTAGGTCTTCTGTGTTGGTCTTCTCTCGCAGGCGCACGACTGATTCCAAGAGATTCTGGGCGTGGTTTCGAATGCTGTTTCGTGAGGCGGGACTCCACCAATGCAGGACAGCTGCGTCATAACCGAAACTAAGTATTCGCGCATCAGGGATGTCGACTTTGAGAAGGTCGCTAGGCCAGTGAAGTCCACTTTCCTGACCGTAGTGCCAGGTGCCAAAGGAATTGCCTCTTAAGCCGTGAACGAAAACAATGTCGACAATCGGCGCTAAGCCTGAGGGAGGCTCATACAAAACTGTCACCCCCAGATTAGATCCCTTTTGGATTTTCCTCTCGTTTAAATTCTTTTCTGACTCAAGCAAGTTATCTTCGAGAACTGCGTCAGGCAGACTTTGGGCACTGGTAATGGCCGTTGGGCGCTGGAAGGGGACGGACTGGGTCGGGACATAGCTGTCATTAGCGTCTTGATTTTCGTTCTGTGGGGTTGCCTGACTTGTCTCTTTGAAACGGTGAATTCTCCGAAGAGCCTTGCGAAACATTCTTTCGGTCTGTTCAGTAATAGCACTATTGTGCGCAGAGAACAATTAAGAAGAAGTGAAAGAATAAATGGTGCAGGTTGCTGTAATCTCAACCCTTGCATATGAGGCACAGTTCTGAGTGGGCCATGGACCACTGGTAGCTCGCCACGACAGGCACTGCGCCACAGCGCCACGGCGCCAATTCTTAGGTATGGTACACCAAAAAATAAACAGGGTAGTTTTGGTAGCCAGACTGATTTCTACAGTCGGGATAAGATAAAGATATTATTGGTATGTACATTACGCCTGCTGTAAATATTGTGTTTTAGATAGCTGAAGACTGTATTTATTAATATAACAACTAAGCAGGCCAATGCAACATTCAGGAAGACCGCAAGGCAGCTAGAGATGCTGGCAGCAACAGTAAAAATAATTTCAGGACCCCAAAACACGATACCATATTAAAAGGTCGTGAGATATGTTCACGAAGTGTAAGCCACGCTAAATGCGGCCATCAGGTCCTAAAGCTCTAGGTAACAGAGTCGCGCCTATGGCACAGCACGGTGAGGATACTGAAATGGAAATCATGAAGGGCAGGAGTTTAGGACGATTCTAGGTCTCTGCTGACCGCATATTGCTGCCTGATCAGGCACTGATAACATGCAGCAGGCTGTGTACCTTTGCCATCATCCTGATAAGCAAATCTATGCAATAGACCAGCCAAATGGGTCATAAAGTATAGATTAACTATTAAAAGTGTACCTAAGGTAGGATTACAATTAATTCTTTCACTAGGTGTCCCTCATTCCAGTAACCGATATTGAGTGTATAAAACCCGCGGTGCCCCAAAATATCAGCTGTCAAACAACCATAGGGTAAACAGCCACAGTAGGCGTGGCTGGTGCGCCAGTCTCAACCGAAATAACATCCCTGCAAGCTGAAATGCATCCCCATACAGACCGGGCGATCAGGCTGCGCAGTCTTGCATGTCACCCAACAATAAACAAAGCTTAGTAAGATGCCAAAGCGCTTATTTTACTGACCGGAAATTAAATCCCTCATTTGCAAGGTTCCAGTTCCATTTCCTACGGCAAAAAATTCCGGATACACGATCTCCCCCAAACCTAATCGACCGAATCCACTATTCAGCTTACTAGATCCTACCTTAAATCTTTTAGTTAAATTTGTTGCATTGCTGAAATGCCGTTGCGAAGCAAGACAACAGTCAAGGTCCATGAGATCCCCGCCGGCACTACGAAGCAACAATATGTTGACTTCGTTGAGCATCTTTGCACCAAGCCAAAGAAGCCCTCTAAGTTCCACTTCACTCGGTTTGCTCGGCCCTTTAGACGAAAGTCCAAGTTACCCATGAGTGCATCAAAATCAGCATCAACGAAAAACATAGACGAAGACCCAAGGTCAAAAGATGAGTCTCAGATTGGCCCCGTACCTTCGAGTTTAAGAGGCGAAGGTGAGCAAGCAGCACCACTTCTTGACGATCCTCGGTCGACCGCAAGGGGATGGACAAGGATCACCTACTGTCGCCAGAACGGTCACCTACTAGGCACAGTGTCTTTTGAGAGCGAGATCCTCAAGGATGAAGCCCTGAAACGACATGAGAAGGATAACAAGTCGTATTGGAAAGACTGGGTGGTGGAGGACGACTTTCAGGGAGTTACAGTCATCTATGAAGGGCCCGATGCAAAGTTTGAGTACGTATTCTCTGGTGAAAAAGTATTGTTGTAGAGCACTAACAGTCTCCTAGCATCTGCGCGGTCCATGGACAGGACGGCAATGCTATGGACACTTGGACTGCTGTTAATGGTAAAATGTGGTTGAGAGACCTTCTGCCAGAGCATGAGAACTTCATAAATAGTCGTATCATGACTTTTGGTTATGACTCGGACCTGACGGATAAAATCACCGTTATGGGGCTCGATGATTGGGCAGAAACTTTATTACGGTCTCTGAACGAAGTGCGAACTAGCGACACGGTAACTTCTGTCACGTCCCCAATATGAGATGTACACAGTACTCACTGTTTATTAAGGAGAAAGCGCGTCCTTTGCTGCTTGTATGCCACTCTCTCGGAGGCCTAGTAGTAAAAAAGGTATGTTTCACACTGAGCTACATTATATAACGTGAAACTACGCCAACCAAATACTTAGTAACTGACCATCTATCCAAGGCCATGACACAGCTAAGTTCTGTACCCAAATACAACAACATCGCTCTATCTCGATTTGGAATTGTATTCCTCGCTACACCGCATAGTGGATCAGAAGTAGCTGACTGGAACGACTTCTTGGTGGCGACGGCTCATGTCCTTGGAGGCGTTAGAATAGAGTCAGTCAAGACGCTGCAGCCGTTCAACGCTGCATCTGTCCGGGATGCTCAAGCATTTATCCGTTTGAAGCCCTGTCCGCCCTTTAGATGCTTCGCAGAGGGTCGCATGATGCGTGTGGGACATACAGACAAACATGTAAGTCGATGCATTTCGAATCACACCGTTACTAGTTCTGACTTTCTTCAAAGGTTGTGACACTATCATCAGCTACTCTCGGCGATCAACAAGCATACCAGATCATGAACGTTGATCACGTTACTATCTGCAAGTTTGACTCGAAATTGGGACCTTTCACGACGATCAGTATGGAACTATTAGAGTTGCTCAGTGAAGTGACCAGGCATGGCATGCAGCAGTCTGAGCCTCAGCGGGAACGCCGTGTAACAACCCATCCTGAAACAGATCCTATAGTCCAGTCCTAATAGAACTATTAGATGTTTGGCCAACCACGCTTTCAAGCCCATGCATATCCACCCGAGCAAGGGTTCTGGTGGGAGGGAAACGAGCTGAGCGAGATTCAACATCAGCTCACATCGACGAGACCGTTCTTTGGAAGATATACTGAATTGGAAATACTCCAGCAGTCATTAATCACTAATGTGGGGCGTCCGAAGCTCACAGTAATCAAGGGAATTGCAGGAATAGGGTAAAATCATTCATCATAAAGTTCTCCCTTTCCATATTGACATATGTTTAGGAAAACCGAGCTTCTTCTGCAGTTTGCATCCAAGCAAAAAGGCCGGAGAAATGTATTCTTTCTAGCTTCACGGGATGGAGAGACGTTTGAAAGTGCTCTTGGCACGCTTTCGACACGGATTGGCTTCGACATGATCGACAACACAGCCGTTAACCAAGAACGATGGAGGCACACACCCGACTCCGAACGCATTCATATCTTTACTAAGTGGCTCTCCAATGCATGCAACAAAGAGTCGTTGTTCATCGTCGATGATATTGAAGCTTTTGGCTACTCTAAGATCCAAACCATACTGAAATATCCGGTACACTACGCCTTGGTCTCTACACGAGATTCTAACCTGAATAGAGCGGATCGATACTTTCAAGACATTATATTACCCCCTTTAAGTAACACTGCAACGAAAGAATTCCTAACGTCGATGGTCAATAATCTATCGACGAATACACTTCGCTTGAGCAGACTTGATTCCGTAGGAGATAAACTTCAAGGTCATCCTCTCGCAATCCGAAACGCTATCCCATTTATACTCGAGCATTTTATGAGGTTCGATGATCCTATTGCAGAGTTCCTGGACCTCTTTGAGAGCCAAAAATCTGAAGAACGGCGACTATTCCTGGAGTTCAACTTCGAAGGTCGTTCGCTCTGGGAGGCCTTTGATACTTCTTTCCAGCGCCTACTGCTACAGGAGAACTCAGAAGAAGCAACCAAGTTGATTCAGATCCTTCCGTTCCTGTCCCCCGATAAACACTGCATAGACCAGGTTCTGCACATGGATAAATCATGGTTTCACGAATGCCAAGAAGGACTACCTGACATGGCAATTCTAGAGACTAGCCCTCGAGTTATATCATCATGGTTGTCCAAACTCCGAGGAGTGTCATTTTATATCCTGAGTAGTAGCCAAAGTACCTCCAGAGATCTCAACTTCCATCCTCTCATATTACAGTACATGCTGCTTCATATAGATGACAAAACTCGGATCAATCTTATGAGGCAAGTCCTACACCTTTGTTACATGCTAGAAGACAAAGGAGCGGCTCGCATGTCCCAAATAAGGCCGCATGTGGTGCACTGCACCCGGGTCCGTCGGGGATTAGGGATACCACGGGACAGCTTAGGACTTCCTGTGAACATCGTGCAATGGGTCAAAACTTGTTGCCGGAATGCAGAAGTAGGAGTGCACCCACTCGACGAGTCGAATCAGTTGAAGTATGATGCGGTAAACAAGTTTATTACGAGCTGCCGGGAAATAGAGAGAATATCATTGGACAACAAAGGCCCAATTACAGACGATGCTACAATCTACAGAATGTTGGAGAATTGCAGAAAAGACTTCATAGCGATGCAGGAGTTGGCAGAAGGAGAGGATGGAATACCTAAGCCACTAAGACCAGCAGTGCTGGATGCCACAGAGGTATTTCAAAACATGGTCAGATTGCGTAGCAACTACCCAGAGCTCATTAATGAGCTTGAGGGCTTGAAAAATAGGTTGAAGGTCCAATGATGGGGCCATTGCAGGGAATTTTATATGCCATATAATTGATGTGTAATTTATATGTTATGGGTAATGTTTAGCCTTTCGAGCATGCTTTTAGGCTGGGTGATCTAACAGTTAAGAAGTAGTATATCGGTCATACGATTAAATCCGAGCTGAAGGTGACGTCTGCAGGATGGATGGGATATGATTGGCAGAAGAAAGAGGAGATTGAGCATGTGATCACAGCGCTGTAGCTCATGAGGCTGCAGGCAACTTTCAGTTCCTTTCAGCTCAGTTATCTATTTCCAAGTTCCGGAAAATCCGAGATTCGCGATCTAATAATCCACTAAGAACGCTCTAGTAAGAATTGAACTTGGGTTGCGAGCCTATCATGGCTCATTACTCTTTCCAACCGCCCCCTCTCCCTAAGATCGAGGCGTCACAGTCGGTCTCCATACCCAAAAATGCTCAACGGGCACGGCGAGAGATACCAACCCTGCAAGCTGTAGAGGAGCCTGAGACACAAAATTTGCCCACTCTGTGCTCTAGGGAGGGCACTTTACTTAGGCTTGGCCACCTTCTTCAATCCTTCCATTGTGGCAGAGTCCCGATTGATCTGCTTACTCGAGCCTGCGAGCCAAAGATGACTTGGTCATCAGCAGGCGAGGTTGTTGAGAAACATCCTGGGGAGGGAGAAGTTCCCGAATGGCTTGTGGACTTCTACCAAGCCAACAAACCCTGGCTTCGGGATCTGGGACAGGAACCGCCCAACAGAATTTTCAAGATTATATCGGACAACAACATTTGCTACTTACAGGCGAGAGGCGACGGGTCCCCGATCTTTGGACACGAGCAACATTCACCACTCGTTAATGAACGCAAGTTGGCACAAGTCCGTATCGCCATGGCCTTGCATGCGTTCCCATCCATCAACTCTGAGATAATCGGCGAGGAAATTGTCGATAGGCTAATGGACACGGCAAAGACCTCCGTCCTACCATTGCTCTCATCTCTCACGGAGGCTGACATACAAGATTGGTTACTGCCAGAACGTCTAGACGAGTAAGTTCACCATCATCACGCTATAAGGTAGATTGAGTCAAAAGTGACAGCCTTCTAATGGTCATTTAACCTTAAGGAGAGAACAATTTTTATATTCTTTGTTCGAATTCACATATCAAGCCATCCACGCGCTAGGGGTTGACCACCCTTCCATTCCGCTTGGTTTACCAAGACGGATATTGAAGGTCATATCTGGAAGTACCCTCGAGAGTTCCATCATTCTGTACAAGGTGATGGCAGAAGCCTTGGGTACACTTTCATTCCAAGTTTCCAAACCGCAACTGCTTAATATGCTACCCACTTTGGCTCATACGGACGCTAGAACCAATGCCATGATTCTATACACTTTATCAATGCTACTGCCGGACGACACCATATTAGCTGGCACTGGAGCAGTAACCGAGCGTCTCAGCAACGCCTTACCCAACTGGCGTGCATTGTCACCAACAGATCGATCCACAATGGAGTTTTTAACAGAGGCGAGCCTTTCTGGTAATTCGCAGCTCAACGTCAACCGCAGTCTCATTTTCAAAACGGTAGACGCACAGGCATTATACGGCTTCCAGCTTTCGCAACATAAGCAATATGACAAAGCTATCATGTTCTTGAGAGCAACAATAGCGGACGTCACGTCTAAGTATGGAGAGACATCCATGCAAGTTGGACTGGTTACGGCAGAGCTGGCGAATTGTTATAACATTCTCCGCAAGGAAGAAAAGGCCGAAGAATGTATCCTAACAACAATCCAGACACGAAAGGACTGGCGTCTGTCAACTCGGCGCGACGGGATCTATCTCCGGCTAGCCCTAGCCGACTCCTTTATCGGGCAAGCTCTATACAGTGAGGCTGTGCCAATGCTAGAGAGTATTATCCAAACCCACGATATCTCAGCAACATTCCGCATGATGAGTGTACTTCGTCTGGCAAAATCACGAAGAAGAATGCATGAGAGTGCAGAAAAGGCCTTCGAATATGATAGCCCTTTGTGGACAGGCTCGACACTACTCAGCCATGTTTCACAGGTCCTCGAAATGGAATACGTCGAAGAGTTGGCTTGTAGCATCTCCGAAATGCATAACTTGCCGCAGGATATATCTGAGGTGGCATGCGAGCTCTTAGAAGCTGTTGACTCAGTGTTGTGTAAGACGGCGTCACTCAGCGACAGCCCGTCATGGAGCTGGTATTCAAAAGTCAAGAAAGAATATTTGGGGCGAATTGAAAAAGACACAGAGCTGAGGAAAGACAAGGGAAAAGGAAAGAGAGCAGATGAGGATGCAGAAGAAATCGGGAAGAACCGCAAATGTAGTCCTGATTCGTCCCTGTTTTATTCTCTTAGAGAAAGGCCTTGGTCAGAGAAATTGGTCTTATCTTTCGGTATTATGAGACGAAACTCAAGCGACACGTGATCTGCTGATGCATGCCGCTTTTATGGCACCCCTCAGCCCTCCATCAGCCCCCCATCAGCCCCCATCAGCCTGTACTTGAGCTACTCACCCCAGCTCTTGGTCCCATTTCTGGGACC
Source organism: Fusarium sp. 'flavolapis' (assembly GCA_014885045.1). NCBI lineage: Eukaryota > Fungi > Ascomycota > Sordariomycetes > Hypocreales > Nectriaceae > Fusarium > Fusarium sp. 'flavolapis'. The sequence goes on along the minus strand of JADAQZ010000079.1, from coordinate 328 downwards.
AGGACCTCAAACGTCGCATGCTCAAGACTCTGTAGGCGTAACGGCAACCCCAACCGGGGATACCTTCTGATCCCACTTTCGTGCCTGTATACCACTTTTCAGTCCCTTGACGAAATCATGAAGCTTTGATCCTCCCGTGCCCCCGAAACGGCAACCCAACCGGGGGCACCTTCTCTTTCGTGCCTGTATACCACTGTTCATTCCCTTGACGAAATCATGGAGCTTAACTACAATTAGAACCTCCCGTGCCCCCGGAACAACAAGCTCCGACACGAGGTTCCTTGCTCCTGAGAACTGATTACATCTCTGTAACTCGCAGTCTTGCGCT